>JAQFXU010000037.1:0-125720 GCA_034693705.1 Spatulosminthurus flaviceps | reverse complement strand
GAACACTAAAAATGTATTCATAATCGTCCTCAGTGGACCCATGGACACAGTACTTAGGATCTCGTATTATCCGGAAATCTTATAATCTTGATTCCGTTTTAACTATTGAACTATTTACGACATTGCCTGATAAATAACTTGATCCATTGATGAATATTATTTGTTGAGATTAGTTACTGACATTCTGCATTCTGCATGAAAAAAGGAAAGTACAACTATCTGGAAAATCCTCCAATTTTCAATTTAAACCCTACCACTTATCTCGCTCGGGATTCTGGGATTCTTTGGTCTAACTATTTTTAATTATTCCATTTTGAAAGTTACTTCAAAAGCTTTCACTAGAGTTAACCCATTTAATTATAAAGCAAAGCAATATTTAAAGCATTTTAAAAGTCCAGCAAACCCCATCTCCACTGATTTCTACTCGAATTTGCAATCGACAGCCAATTTGAGAGACCACTTCAATGAACGGCAAATATGTCTAGTAATGGGAAGACTGGGAAGTTAGAAGTATCCATGTATCGAGTGTACCCCTTTAATTAATTAAATTGCTAGCAGTTCAGTGATGCAAAAATATATTCGTATGTATAGGCATCTGGAATTTTGTCTACGAAATCCTAGTAATATCTTAACATCTTCAAAATAGTTATTTTGACATTAGGTTCAAATAACTGAACTGTTAATGAGACTTTATTTCCCCTTCGTCTGAAAAGCCCATTTAATTGGATAGGAAAAACTGGTAGGAGTAAAATCAAAAATACCTTAATTCATTTTAGTAACTATTATGAGAGAGGAAACACTGAGTTCCCTGCCATAGGTCTCAATTTGACGAGCCTGTTTTTAGGGCGGCGTTAGCCCCCTTATAAAATATCCTTGTCTGTACGTCTGTACATCCGTAAACTAACCTGTACGCACGATAACTCGAAAAATACTGCACCGATTACATTCAAATTGTTTTTGAACATTACTTAGGGCCGTATTCATGTAACCTTACTAACACTAAGTTTGGCACTAAACTCACCACTTTTTGAGGGTTAGTGACTGTTTCGAATTCATCTTGGACCCTTTCACTCAACTCTCGATGAGGGCACTCAAAATAGTGAGTGATGATTCTAGTCATCGATTTGGTGACTAGATTCGACTCACTCATGCAAAACTTTGATTTAAAAGTCAGTACTCACCCTAAGAGCATAGTGAGTTAAAGCTTTCATTTTAGGGTGAGTGGTACTTTTAGTGAGTGGAGGTTTGAATACCAGAGAGACTCACACTCTCACTCATGCCTCAACACTCACTCATGGGATCGCTAGTGTTAGTGCTAGTATTAGTGTGTCACATGAATACGACCCTTAGGGTCATTGCTCTACTCGAGGGTCGTCTGAGTTATACTCGGGTTCGAATCCCGGGGGTGGTATGTAATTTGGCTCAAGGAAAAGGGGATTTTTCCCACTGGGTTTTTCCCCTGACCGCTCAGACCTTTGACAGCTTGTGCGAGGATTCCTCATAGATAGGGTTAACCATTGAAACTTTGTAATTGATTTGAATAAAGGATTAAGATGGTTGACAACTATGTTAGACCTTTGGGTATGAATAGGAGTATAAACCCCACTTCTTCTTCTAGGGTCATTGCTCGGCTAAGTACGTGGTTCAAATCGGTCCGCGTGTCCGTAAAAAATAAAAACATTTAAGCAACATAAAAATATTTTTTCTCTTAAACTATTTATCCGATCTGAATGAACTTTTTACACGTATACTGCATAGTACTAGTGTTAATTTATAAAAATTTAACACATTTTTTTTAACAAAATGTGAATATCTTTTAAACTATTCAATTTATTTTGATGCGGTTTCAAAATTTTATTTGAATTATTAGAAATTAAAAAAAAATTGTAATGAAAAATGTTTTTTGTAATAAAAATGTGGTTGAAATTTATCTTCACTTCTTTTCATTTTCTGGTGCCCATTGCTTTTGTGAATAATTTTTTGGTTGAAAATTTGAAATTGTTACATGAAATTTTAATATGACCTCAACATTATAAGCTAAAGGGGGTAAAGGAGGACGGTGGGGTGGGCTGACGCCGCCCTACGCGACAGTATCAGATTATCGTGGTGCGATGATTTTTGGTTGTAATCCATTATTTTCCCAGTAAATCAAGGCTCATTTGTTTGTATTACTGCTTCTAGAATACAAAAATTAAACTCGATTGCTTTTAATAGATTTCGTCTACTAAATATCACCGGGTTAAAAATCCCTTATTTGTAAGACGTGTAGATTGGTTCTATATAGAATGTTTTGCTCTAGACAACTATTAGAAACTAGTATAGGCAGCCCACTCCGTGGGCGAGCCTAAATCAAGCCCATGGTGAGTGTAGTAAACCCCGTGAGTGTGATTTGAGCCAATCGGGAGCGCAGACCGCAAGGTTTGAAAGTGCAAAGCCACACAATGTTTGGCTTAACATAATAGTTTGATAATATTTTTATTTATAATTTTCTACCAATATGATAGGGCAACTCCACCAGCTACTTTGGATAATATTAGATAAATTTAAGTGTCTCAATACTGTACTTTGTTTAGGATTATCTGTATCCCTAATTTCTTCGAAACTGGTACCAAGGGATCTAGCTCTTAAAGTTTCTCGTAAAAAGAGTAATGAGGAAGAACCAATAGTGATAGCACTGTTTTTAAGGATGGAATTTGTTTGTGGTTCACAAATTACAGTTGTGAATGATGAATTTGGTATCGATAACCCCGTTTTTTGACTAACATCGTATATTTTACACTACAGTCGCTATCGTGTTTGCAGATGCGGTGTATCCTTATAACAATATAAGGCATAGATAACAGGACGCATCGTTGATGGAAAGAATCTAATAAGTAAATTTGTTGGTCCGTGAGTTTTCAGTAAAAAGACGTTGCAATTGTCAATGGCGGTAGTTGGTTTGCCAAGTTTGGCTACAGATGAAAAGACATGAGTAATTGTGATATCGTTTGTATTTCAAGGCGATTTAGCAATAGAATTCACTGTGTAAAACAACGGGTGTCCTAGAGGCTTTAATAGTAACCTACACATCAGATTCGCTCTACGTTGTACCTTTAACCTTGTATATCCTCATTTCTTAGAATGCTTTTTTGTACTCCAGATGAATTTACAGAATGATCTTTGTAAAATAATAAAAACAAAAAATCTAAAATATTTATTTCAAAATACACTAGTCAGTTCGTCCATCAGCAGGATAATCAACAAATACCGGACCGATTTCATTGTACATGCTTGAGAACATGACTTAAACCCTTTTGTCGGATTGGTTGAAACGGTCCGCGTGTAGTGTGTCAAAGAACCAAAATAATTTTCATCAAAAAAAACTATTCATCCTGTCCCCATTAAACGTTTTTCACACATAAAACATAATAGAAGCTAGATTTCAAAAAACACATTTGAAATTGAACTATTTTTTATAAAAACATTTTGATTGTTAAAATTTGCATATCCCAAAAACTAATTGGTGGATTTCGACGCAAACGTTTTCAGAAATTATTTTGTTGGAAGTTTGTTTGAAATATATTCAAAATGGTAAAAACTTTAGCCGTGGGACTTATTGAAATAATATCAGTGTCATAAACTAACGAGGGTCAGAGAGACGGCCGGACAGAGTCAGACCCGACGCCGCCCTATGCGAAAGGCTTAAATCAGCGCGAAGCGATGATTATTATGCTACGCTTCGAAAAAATCAAAGGGAGACAATAACTGAATACTAAAAGCATCTTGGTTATGATTTTTTTAATACCTTTACTACATCTTTTTTATGTGCAGCATAAAATGTGTGCACATATCTTCATTCGTGTATATGGGACAGTGTACAAAAAATATGAATCCAAAATACTTTCACTGCATTCCTTGAACAATTGTGTTAATGAAGAAAATTGTCATAGCGTCCATTTTATTCCCTAATGAAGGTAGGGCAGCGTTACATAAACATTATATTAGGACTTTTAGTAAGGTGTATTCATTTGATAGAGAAACAAAAAATTACCAATAACAAATAATTAGTATTTGTATGTTAAAAATACATATAAACCAGTTTCCGGGAATAAAGCCATACTGTAAATTTTGTGGCTCACTTATTCTCTAAACAATTGTCTAAAACTTTTTGTACTTTAAACCCGCATAAAAACTGAATGTTTCAGGGGTTTTGCCTGTGTGTAACTTCGTGAGAAAGCAGCTTTATTTAAAATTTAGACTGTTTGTAGAAGATTTGGTAACTGAAATGTTACATTTACAAAATAAACTCTGTGATTAAATCTAAGACCAGAAGCTGCTTCATAAGATTTTCACAACATTCTTTGCAATTTCGTCGTCTATCTCCTATGCTGTCAAAATCTGATGCAGTTAAGAAAGCACGTGTGTACTTCATAATCTATAGGGGAAATATTCTTTACCTACTATCTATATATTTCCCAATGTGTACATGCACCAGATACGCGGTTTTGGTTGCTTAAACATAAAATCATCTACTATATATGCCAAATACATGCAATAACTATACATTTTGGCACATTGGCAGTCATTCAAGTTTGTAGAAACGAGCTACATATTTAATCAGAAGAAGCATTCTCTAAAACCAGTAGCTGTTTACAATTTGACGTAATAGGACGCTATTTAGTAATTTAGTTCAGGTAATGTCAGCAATTAGTCTAACATTCATTCCCGGAACAAGGGTTTTAACTTATCAGTGACAATGAATGCAAATGGCCAAATTACTCTAACAACATCCCTCCGGATAAACTGTGTGTAATTTTACCGAACGTTTCAGATTATTATGGTCCTACAAATTACAGCAAAATCGTACTATAACTTCCTTTTATTGTCAAATATAAATGTCAAGTATTATTTTGCCTTAGTTGCGGCCTATTTGTAGATTACATGTGACGTACAAAACTTGCAAAGCGAGCGACGTTGTCATATTTGGCAAATTCAAATACCTTAATAGTTTGAAAAAATATTATAGTTTATTTCTACCCAACATACATATAATTTATATACATATATGTATAATAAAAATACTCTTCGTAAAGCGCCAGCAAATTAAATTCTAAAATAAATATGCTATAATTACAGAAAATGTGGTCATACTAAAGTTATTAGGTACTGTATTATTTCTGTAAGCTGTATTATCTACAGATACAGATAGAAACGTGAAGCTTAAAATGCAAAATACACACACATTCGGAGCATGACAGTGCAATTTCATTTCACTAGGAGAATATGGACAAGCCTTTTGGCGAAAGTTGATTTACATTTACTGGTAATGTTCATCCGATTTTGAGAATGCAGATCACGCTAGAAAATTTTCCCTACCATATCAATATTTACACAAGCTTTGCCTTTGGCGCGCCAGCTAAGGCAATACATCTTGTTGCCAGTAGCTCAAAAATTAATTCAAGATAAACTGGAACCTTTTTCAAACTACCGTGTGAAGAATTATTTTCCGAGCAAAGTTGGTCCGTCGGTGGAAAAAAAATTAGATCAGAGAGATATAAATTTTAACTTAATCGAGCATTCAGAATTTCAACCATGGTTTCTTACCCAGAAAAAACTATTACACTCTAATATCAATAAAGCTATAAATTCCAGTTTACAGGCTGCTTCTCCCACCATAGTTTTTACTATAGTCGGCACTTTATTGTTATAACAAACCTTTTTTTCCATATACAATTATTATTATCTGACGCAAAAGTAGCAAACCTCTAGGTTTTCTTTTCACGACCAACGGCTTTTCCCCTTTACTACAAATACATTACCATGTAACTTATGGGGTACAGCAGGAACACAGCACTTTACTTGTGCAATAAAACACTAGCCAACCGCTCTTTCTCTATTTCCTCTACCATTCAAATATTTTTAAAATATTGAATCGGAATTCTTTTGATCCTATAATTCTTTCAATCTGGTCCAAACTATTGGCAAATATTATCCGATTTATACAAATCCCTATTAACTATTTACAATTTACTTGTTCTTTCCTTACAAGTAGGTTGAAAACCCTACATGACGCTTTACAAATAGCACGGGGCCTTTCATGAATTCTTTATTCCTTTGAAATTCAACGAAAGTAATTTTACTAATAGAATAGCAATGATTTTTTGCAGACACTTTGAGTACGAAAAAGTGTGGTTATATTTTAAAGCTTATTCCTCCTGCTCCCGCAGAAAAAATGAATCGCTAGCAACCAACATTTCTCTCTTGCTCTCCCCTGTACCTCTCCAACGTTCTAAGACACGTAGAGTGAGAGAGTTGAATGATGTGAGGTGAAGTTACGTAACGACATATGTGCCCCATTCATGGGCTACAATCCCCACTTGACGCATATAATAAGTTGCTTTTACCTAGGCAGAATGCTCATATTCAAGTCAGCGTCCTGTGTACATGTCATTTTCAGTGGAGAGGCAAACTGAATCAAATACTTTTCAAATTCCCCACCTCAACTTCCTTTCCTCCAATCCTATGAATTTATAACACTCCCGAAGGACTTTTCTAGAATCGAGTAAATAATTTCTTAGGACCAAACACAGATTCAAGCTCCGAGGAACTGATCTACAGAAAATTTAGAGTCGAGATTGGAAAGCATCTTAACAGAAGTTGTACTCTATTCCCGGGAATCACATCCCCTTTTTTACAGTGCTTATAGCTTGTCAAATTTGAAATGCTTCAAGTGAATGCTCATTGGTAACATACCACTACGAGGTCTCCTTATGTAATGCTCCGAGGAAACGGTTACGTCGAGTATTTCAGCTGTTGAGTTTACTTCCTTCGAGGTAAATGATAAGTCTTATTTTTCATTCTTGATGATTCAATTTGCTTCGTCGATGTCATTTCTTATGGATTATGCTACTATATATGCAATTACTTATAAGGGAATTACTTAAGGCTTGCAAAATATTTCCCCATCAAGGCCATTTGAGCCCTTTCAAAAGGTTACACTTTCAAAGCAAGTTAATGAAAAACAACGTTTTGATTTCTTTGCGGAAAATCTAATTTTCAAACTGAGAGTAGCACTCTTAGTTATTTTATCACTTCTTGTAGGATCATAAGAGTTCCGTGATACCCCAAACAATTGGAGCTTAATGTAGCTCACAAATTATAGAAACTACACATTAAATTTCTTCAATGGAATTCATACCATAGTTTTTCCCTCACTAACAGAAATCCATTATCACTGCAAGTTTTTACGGAAAGTGCCTGCAAACATTCTGTAAGATCGGGATATGAAATGATTTAATTATTAAATTATATGAAACTATTTTTCAGCTGTCTTAATTCGAACACGATGGGCAAACGTGACTGAACAAATAAAAATATATTTATAATGCAGAGACTAAATTACAATAGTTCTTAATGCATGTAAGAAGCAACTTAAACTTGGTAGTTGACCCGTCGTAATACTTGGTGGAATAAAATTGAATTAATATTTGTGCACAAGAATATTCTCTTTGGCCTAAAATGATAGCCACCCATAGCATTTGTATGGTTACAAAAGGTTGAAAATTATCAACGTTGAAAAAGAAACGGAGAGAATCTATATAAGCCTTGGATTTATATAAATGCGGAGGAAAAAGAGGGAAATTCCCATCCAGCTCCTTCATAGCTAACCTTCCCGTTGATTATACACGGGGTATATAGATTAGATTTGTTATAAGAATCCATAGCCTCCTGCGATGATGAAGGATTACATTTTTCCCGAATTAATTGGATTAAGAAGGAGGCAGAGCCTGTGCATTTCCCACTCTGTATTGACAGAAGCATTGATGAGATGATGACCAAGTAATTAAATGGCAGAGAAAAGGATCTTATCCACATCCATGCATAAAATGAACCTATCAAAGCGCAATGAAAAGAACCGTTCCCGATTATCGTCGTGATTACGCTGTGCGCTTATGAAAAGCGATTCTGACAGCCTAAGAGAAAGTGGGAAAAAACCAAGAGTTGTTGCTTGGGAAACAGCGCTTGCGTCACTTAAAGTATTTAGTAGAAAGACCGATCCGATACTGTAACAGTGAGGGTAGCACGTTCAGCTGGTGAAGCGGCGTTTGGATTCTTTGAAGAGTCTCGTTTATCACAAGTTACTACTACTTTACTACGACTCTTTACTACAAATACACAAGACTCAAAGTCAACGGCGGTGGACGGAGAGGAAAGACAGCCGTTGCTCCTTTTTATTGTATGGCTCGGAAATCTCCTACAAAATACACTTTGACTTCCAGTTTGTATTCTTAACCTCACACACACACTCACACATACTACATACCCATAGATGGATTTATACATGTACACAGATACAAATCCAAGTTTTGTGGGAATCCATTGAGTGGACAAATTATACTTGAAAAAAGGTACTAACACGAGAGGATCTCTCAATCAAAAAACCCCAAGTCACTAAAGTATCGAAACATGTTCTCTCTATCAACATGTACTTCTTGTTTACGTGATGACCAAATCCTAGTTTTACCGGTGGGTTAAGTGTTTTTCACCAACTCATTCTCAATCATTCCTCTCTAGTGTGAAATCTTCCTCAGTCACTACGCGATTCCCTACTGTGCCGCAGAGGTAAGTGAGAGATCATGTTTATCCTTGACATTTATAAAAACGAAAGAATAATTTTAACACAAAGATGTTACTTGTATACCAATTTAAAAAAAATATTTTCATTTAAATTACCAAAAGTTAAATTTGAAAAAAGTGGAACCATCCTAAATTGGTGCCATTATTTTAAGATAATCCGTGTCATTTAGCCCGCACATTAATGAAAGTCAGAGGGACTTTCCTGTTTTTCATGTGGTAAAAAAAATTTGTTTTTTCTGTGATATAAAATAAATCGAAAGTAATTTTTTGGCTGTTGCTGTCGGAAAGTTTATAGTAAACAGGGTTCATCCCTAAGGATAACGGGATGTTGACAATTGTTTGGCTTTGGGTGAGATCACCTGGGGTGTGGTGAATACCCGGGATTTGTAGGAATTTCGACCGGATGGCTATTGTGAATGAGTTGATATGGAAGCTTGGGACTGAACAAGTCGTAGTTGGTGCTCTTGAGCGTAGTTCTATGAATTGAGCCTAGTTAGGCAATAAAGGTCGGCTGACACGGTTATTTCCGAGCTTCCTCATCAATAGAAGAGCTATGAGTGTGGGCGGATGACTGGGAGATGGATTTGATTTGAGTAATAATAATTGAAGGCTTGACGGAATTGGAGAGAGATATTATTTAAAATATGAGGGATTTGGTGGAAATTGACGACGAGCCAGTTTCATTGGAATTGATGAAACGGGAGTTGAAAAGGGATATTAATTAATTGAGTTTGGAGTGAGGACGAGGCTGTAGCATGGCTGTTTTGTGAGGAGATGATAGAGCGGATTATGGAAGGAATGCCCGTAGACACCCTGGGAGGACTAATTAGGTTGAAGTAAAAGGTTTGATGACGACGACGGATTGGGAAAAGAGTGGTGCTGTGTGTGTGTGTGTGTATACATTTGGGTACTTGTTCCAATGTACGTGTGTGTGTGTAGTATGTGTAAAGGGTAGATTGAGGGTTATATAGGGACATAGACGGAGGCAGTTGTGCAGCCATAGAAAAGAGAGACTTTAGTGATCGTGAGTGGATCACTGGAGGTTGCGGCTGCGGTAATGATGTGACTCGTTAGTGGTGTATGTATCCCGCCAACAAGAGACGTGGAGGAAGCATGGGAGTAAGTAGAGGAGGAAGGACGTGCAGGTTTTCAGGGATAATATGCATTAATTAGCTTTGACCATTAGTGGAAATCAAATTGAGCTTGGCATTCATATAATTCGAGAGTTGGAGCCTCAACCGGTGCAATAGTTTGTTGAGGATGGTTTTAGTTGTAAGAGAAGCCTAATTAATACGAGGAATAGAATTGGATCTGTAAGGAAGCCTTATTAGCGTCTTTGGATGAAGCTAGTGGAGGCGAACACCATGGAGCAAAAGCAGAGAGAGAGAGAGTTAGTGTACATGGGCTAGCAAGTATCACCACACGACCATCCTCATGTGTACAGCTAATCAAAGTTGATATAAAATGTCTAAATTTGAAGAGGGAAGAAGAGGCTCTCTAGTTATGTGCAGTGTTGAGCGAATGTAAGATGTGTTTCCATGGTCGTATGTAGTGTTAGTGGAATGGAAGGAGAGGGGACCAACTGCTCTCAAATCCAATCTCATAATGGATTCTCCTGGCGTCTAACACTGATTGCATGTCATTAGTGGCCGATTCTCTTTTCCTCCTCCTGATTATTTTACTGTACCCTCAACTCTCCTTAAAAATATACCATATTCCCATATTAGACCCCGTAAAGCCTTCCTCCTCTTCCACCACTAACGTGTATTTTCGCACCCAAATTTTACACAGAGGATCTTGCTTCGCTCTACACCTCCTCCTAATGAGCATCCCGGATATTCTTCTTTTGCTCCTTTTTTCTCGTCTCTACCACCACCTCAGCACTGCTCACTCTCTCTCTCTCTCTCTTTCTGTGTATATCGAACATACCAGCAGTTTCCACCTCCACCCGTCCCTCCTGCCTTTCTCTCACAAACACACTCTCATCTCTTGCCCTCTGTATCCTATAAAGTTGAAAATCCACGTCAAGTACTACTTCTCCGATACAGCTAATGAGTCTCACATCTTTTATGTGTGTCTACCCTTCCTTACATATACGAGAAGTCTTCCAACCAGACGACAATGTCTTGGGAGTTAGCAGATCACTCACTTGTAATCCCGCACATCACATCATCATCCTCATCTTGCAACATCTGACTTTCTTAAACACTTGCATCACTGCGTCTCAAATATGTGGAAAAACTTAGATAATATCTAGCTACTCACGTACACTTTACTTTATGCACTCTTACGTCACCTTATACTAACCATTAACCCGCCAACTTGTAGCTATGTACACCTTAAACCATTTTCCCCCCACATCAAGGCAATTACTACAACCGACCCTGATTTCTCCTTTAAGCTTTCTCTTTATTTCTCTCCATTCACAGACTCTGCCACCCAATCTCTTCCCTGTATACATTTCCCGTATCATAAATTTTTCTCACTCCATAGTATTGTGACAAGAAATAGCTCCAAGTTCCAATTGCAATGGTATTTCAAAACGTATGTAACAATTCAATACCCAATGGCAATATTATTGCATTTTCCTCTATATATTTTTAGTTGTGTTATTTCCAATAGGATTTTCAAGCCAGCAAATATTCCTCCAATAGATACATTTTTCTATTTTCTATCAGAGAAACCTATCATGCATTGGAGTCTCGTGGAATTGTATTTGGCATTGGCAGTGCTCATCTGAAAAATAGCTTTGAAAAAACCCAAAGGAGTGATGGAAATTGCTCGTTGTACGCGATAGGGACAGAAAAGGTAGAAAAAGGGATTGAGAGGAGAGGGACATTTATTTGCACGGTTTCAGGATCTCCCTACACATTCAAGTGGATTGGATGGATAAATAGGAGGTATGCGGAGGAAGCGAGGATTTATTTTTATTCAAATTCTCTGTTGCGAGTATATCGTTACAGTCGTTACACTCCTCATAATGCTAAGTAATGCATGTAGCTAATGTTAATAATAATAAGGAGCTACCTGTGAAGCGGAGTTTAGGACATAATGGCTTATGCTCTGTCAGCTTTGATGTGATGCCACAGAGAGAAAGAGAGAGTGAGTGAGTGAGTGAGTGACTCAATATTATTATTGGATATCGCAACGTTCTTTATGTGTCGACAGTGGGCAAGGGATAGCTGCTGGACGGGTCTCACTGAGTCAGTTACTATTCTAGCGACGTAGCACAATTTTAATGATGGGTCGTTGATATGGATATTTTAATGATTGTCAATTCGCTATTCGCCCTTGGCCGTTTCTCAGATCTTTATTTACAAAGTACATTGAGCAAGACCAATAGAATATAAGCTAGGATACCAGCATCTCGTTACTCGAATCCTTTTCATCGAATCGCTATCATCATCGTTCCTCTCGACCATTCCGTTCGGCACGCTTTCCCTACCTCTCTCTCCCTATGTATCTGCCTACCTAAACAGCCTAGTGTTCACTCAATCACTCCGTATATACAGTTTTACGGTGGAATCAGGTCCTAGACCCGTTCAACAAGTAACTTCAACTCAACGCACCCACACATACACACAATTACCTACACGCGTAGCCAAAACCTTCCCTTATAACTAGATACTACGTGTATCATGTGAACATCATAGGTTCAAACGGGTTTGTCCATCCATTCCTATTAAGTGACATGATATTGACGGTCCATATCCTCTTCCATTACTCCCCATACTGCTCCTGTCGGCCCTTTTATGTAATAACTGTACCGACGGGCCACAGAGGCAAATCAGTGTACCTCTGCGTACATTACTTCAGCCAGGCCTAACTGCCTTGTCTCCCATCGTAGGGACCAGCCATCATCATCGTTTGTCATAAAAAAAATTCTCTCAACTAGCCCTCTCCGTATTTTAATAATCGAACGGGTCCATCAGGTCCTTCGCCCAGTCATCAAATGTATGTCCACCTTTCTCATGATTGTAAACAGTAATAGACTGTTAAATTTAACCAGTCCTAATCATATTTACGTACACCTTTGAATGATTCAGCTCAGTTTATTATGAGCTACTTTCCCCGGCAACGTTTCTCGAACAGTAATAAGAAAAGTCATTAAGTAACGGAAGCAATCCAAAATTGGTTCTCCCATTTGTTCCAGCCATTCATTTCATTTTCTCAAAATTTCTCCAATAAATTATTTTCTAATTTTTCCTCACATTTTCTCCCCTTTTAACCTGTCAAGCCTGCATGATCCAGCAATGCTCCTTCTTTTCACCTAAATAGCGCATTACAAGAATTAAAAACTAATATTATTGCTAAGCCTTAACAGAGAAAAGCAAAAATATTACATATAATAAAATTCCATAAAATTGTAACAATCCAGGGCAACTCAGACCTTGAATTGTGGGAGTCTAAATGGAGCTAATCAGAGTACACAAGTGGCTGGGGGGAGTGGGTTGGTATATCGTGTCGGTATAGAATTATGAAGAGCCAAATAATTGGTCACCGCTAACGGAGAGATTTTTGAAGGAAAAATCCTGTAAGCAGTTTTAAATACCCCAGAGTTGATAGGTTTGCTCAGTATACAGTGTGAATAATAATTATTCCTTGGCTGATGCACAGACTTGTTAGGCTAGCTGTACATTACAACACACACCTAGTGTACATACTTGTGTAGAGGGAAGCTGCCACCCAGTCCGGGTGGAGGATTATTCCTTGTAGTAGAAAGACCAGGAGTGTTAGTTTTATCTCCTAGAGAATAGAGCAAAGCAATTATTTTGGATTTTAATGGCAAAGGTAGCGGTGGAAAATCCTCCGGAACAGTTATACAACGATTGTGTACGGCACGCTCAAGTTAACCATCCAATGCATACACTTGCTCCCTCCGTTTAAACGTAGCTTCTTGCAAGCCCCAATGGTAACTATGCGTTTAGAGCTGATGGAAATGGTAGCGTTCTTGAAACCTATAGCTAGAGCATGTACATAAGAGGAGCTGTATGGGAAGGAAATGAGATTATATTTGTAGAAAAGGTAAAGGAATGAGACGTGGAGCTTCCACTAAGATTATTAAAGATAAAGCAATATAGAGAATATTAATTATAATTGTATGACGAGTAAAGTTATTTATGGATTTGTTTTGTGTCTGTGATCCTATGGATATTTCCCTATTCCAGGACCCTTGAAGCTTGTACAAGGTAAAATGAATGAGAGTAGGAGAGAAAGTGGAGGATGAAACTGCTTGGAGAGGGTTCCAACTCTCTCTCTCTCTGTCTCTTTCTCTAGATTCAGCTTTCCTTTCCTTTACTCACTCCTTCTCTTCTCATCTCTTTCTCTCGCACTTTCTCCCTTCTCTCGAAAAGACTTACGAGGTTACTGGTTTAGGAGCAAGGGAAAGCAGGCGTGGCAAAGTTTTCCTATCGGAATTCTTTATTTCGTCGTAGACTAGATTCAATTTGCATTTTAATTTGATAAACATTTGAGGTTGTGTGTATGTACTTAAGATAGGGAGAGCAAGTTGTTGGGAGGTGTAACAACTTTTTAGTCTTGGGTCATACCTTATCGCTAGAATTACGTGCATCCTTTTATGTCTTTTAGAGTTTGAGAATTGTGCTAATTCGGGAGAGGGAGAATGTGATTTGGGCGCTGTTTTAATAATAAGTTGTATTTTGATATTGTCTTGGGCCGAAGGATTGAGTGCGTAATTTTGCTTTTAATTTATTTAAATCCACTGTTTGAAGAGGAATATTTATTTGAGTTTTGTTGTGGGGAAAAGTTAACAAGAGAATTATTGTACTTTTCTCGAATTTACATGAGGACTTTCTGCATATTTCTTCCTTTTGTTAGTTGTTTTAATTTACTTCACCATACGGATTTAATTGTCTCAACTGTGAGAAGGAGAGAGGAGAGCGGAGGAAGTTGCTTGGGATAAGAATTAGTAGGAGAGCCGGAGTTTTGGAGTCAAGCTATGGAGTGGAGTAGGGAGAGAAGGAGTGGGAACAGCAGGTGATGGTGGAGTTTTGAGGAAAGGAGCTGGAGTTGTTTAAAGTGTCTTGAAAGAGGATAATTTGAGTGGGACTGATGAGGTTGTGTCAACCTCGGAGTGTAAGGCTTTTAGCAGAACTAATGTGTGGTGGGGGAAGTTGGAGGTGATAGTCTTTATATGGAGGAGTGGCGTATCAGGTATGAGGTCGGAAAAGCTGCTGAATTTGTCCGAAATAAAATTGGTAGAAGGGATTGTCTGCAGGTCATTTCGATGAAAAACCGATTCCGGTTTTATCGGAGAGAAAGTGTAACAAGTTTGGGAAAATCCAGGCGCTGACTCCGGTGTGTGCAAATCTTTGTGTCACGTCGACTCAATTATGATTTTATCGCGGACGAAATAGATGGGCAAGTTTCTTTTCTTTCCCTTCTTATACAACCATCTACTTCTCAGCTACTTTCTATTTCTCAAAGTCTCGGCGCGAACAACACAGCTCACTCGCAGGGCTTCTCACTTTCTTCCCGCTTTCCCTCCACACACACACACACACTCACTCACTACCAACCACTCCCAACCATATAGTGTGCATAGAGGAGAGCAACATTCAGCTACACTAGTGTGATTACTTTTTTTCTTCTTTCTCCCCAATAAGCCCAACGTAGGAACAAACGTTATCTTAGAAAACTTCTCACTTTCCCTCTGACTCCCGCTCTCTCTCTCCCACCATATTCTCACTTTACATAGGAACACAGAACTAAAAGGAGAGCTTTGACTGGTATTTTTTTACACATTGGTTGCTCCGTAGCGAGAAGTGACAAAAATCAACAATTTTTAACGCTATTCAACGCCCAGCTCAGATCTATTCGTCGTACCTTTTCTCTACCTCTTTGCAGATTACAATCTCTATTGTACACAAAATGCCATTTTTGTGAAACCTTCAAAAAGGCCCCAAATTCCAATTTCGTTCTGAAATCGATTATGCCTACCCACTGAGATTGGCCATTTTCCTCCGTAAATTTTTTTCCTCCGAACTTACTGCCCACAAATCTGCTCTTCAATGACCGTCTTTGACTCCCTTTTTTCCCGTCCACGTACTCACCATTCTCTTGCATAGCTAGTCCATACATATATACATAGGCCCTTTGGTTATGGCTGGGTGTAGATGTTTCAGAGTAGCAGGAGTTGACGGAGAGCAAGAACAGGAGAAAATACCTTTTCTACAAATAAATGCTTTACACCACTTTCAACACTTGGGCTTTATCTCACTATTCTCTCTCTCTCTCTCACTCTATCCCTCACTATTTTTCCCTCCCTTTACATCTACACACGTCGATGTACACTGACGGGCTGAAAACATATCTCCATGTGGTGGTAATGCAACAACTCCCCCCTCCTCCTCCACATTGGTTTCTTTCCACTTGCTATAGATTGACATTAGTGTGGTTGTTGAATATCTCTTGATTTTATGTCGTCCTTCCTATTCTTCACCTGTCGTTTCATCCATCGTTGTCATCCTTACTCTTGTCCAGTGTGTTCCTTACCATGAGAAGTTACTTGATGAGAAGCTCCTCTGAGGATTGATACATGTGTGGTGATGGTATATATGTGTATATAATACTAAATGATAAAAATGGTCAAAATCATCTCACACATCATTTTTCTTTGGCTTTTTACCAGCTCCTTCCAACATCCCTTCAAGAAGATGATGAACTTAAAATCCGAAGCACAAAATCCAGAGTTGCCCAAGGAGTGTGCTGGTTGCGGGAAGAAGATTACTGACAGGTTCGCTCTATCACATTTTATTCCATTTGATTTCTATTCTCCTCTGGCAAGTCATTTTCCTCCAGTCAGACATCATTCAAGGAGGAAAATTACACGTGTAAATGAACTTCATAGTGTCTACCTTTAATATACACAAGTATAGATTTTCTATAGCTTTTGTATACATATTGTACATTTATGTATGTACACATGCACACATTCTCAGTAGGACCAAAACATGAATATATAGATATTTTCCTTAAGAAAAACCTCTGAATCTTTTATCTCCATTTACTTGTGCATATACATTACTCAAGCAACTATATTGTGACATAGTCGGTGTGTCAGTACCTTTTAAAGCCACTCATCCTCCGTAGGTTGCAAGTGTGCCGAGTGAGGGAAATTGAATGTATGGTCAAAAAACTTGGATGCATTTACATGGTTATTTAGGTGAACAAACGTGAGGAGTACTTTTTTTTACTCTCCAACTTTTCCCACAATGCGTGCCTTTAGAGTGAGGGAAAAAATTGAAAAATTCCAATATAGAATTTGCATGGTAGTTCACACATCACCTCTGAAACCTCGTGCTGCTATTTGATTATTAGCTTTTCCACTTACGACCATCAGAGCTACAGAAAGGGTTTCCTGAATGGCATTCCCCCGGTCTTTTTACGTGTGCTAGAAAAGCTTCTGTATAAATTCCACTCAACTTACATAATATTATACTTTCCCATGCATGTGTTTCCTTGTCTAAATGTTATTTGAGTAGCTTTATACTCACATCCCTTTTGCTGTTGCTACTACATAGCATGTATAGGAGACCTCCTTTGAGAATCAGTCCGTTACTATGACATAATAAGAATGAGAACTATCATCATTTGAAATAGAGAAAAGTTATGAAATTAATTTAACAAGTAAATTGGATATATACTGAAACTATTTGAGCCCGTCAATATATGAAAATGAAGAAGAAGGAGAGAAGGCGAGGGAGTAATAGATATGAAGGTAGTAGAAGTAATTAATGTTGAAGGACTGAGAGAAATATGAAATTTCTAGAACAATATACTATTTCGTCGACTACTACTATTATGGCAAATGGATGTAAAATCCTTCTAAGGGTTTTATTTAAGTACTCTTAGGAGATAGATTATGTTTATTTTTCAAGCCTGTCAGAGGCACCCAATATTACACATCTGTGTGGTAATTATCCTGCAGTAGCCCTCGGCTCTCAGCCTCCGTAATGTAGCTTTACTGGGATAGTGGCTGGTGCGGAATTAGGAGGAAATGAAACGACTGACTGGATCGTGTCAAGTATAAATCCAGTTTTTGAATGAAAGCGAGTGGAACTGACTGCCTGCTCGTTTCAGACAATAGTTTTCCTTTAATCTTGCGGCAGACAAACTTTTTAATTGCAAGTGTGTAAGTAGTAGGGGTGAAGTCATCTCAATCTGACGTTCAATTTTAATGAATCTTTGAATGGTTTTAATGAATATTTCAATGAGTTTCCCAAGTTTCTAATAATTCCTCCACTAAAGTCGTAGATACAGCTTTTAGTTCAGCTCTCCCATATTAATGAATGAGGTCAATGAGGCTTTGTCCTGAATTTGCTAACAATTCAAGTATTTTCCAATATCATAAATAAAATGACTTACAAGTGTGCACATGGCTGTACGTAGATGTACATACATGTATATAGAGAGGGAACCAAGGAGCACTTACGCTCATTATGTGTCTAAATTTGATGAATAAAAGTCTTAATTAAAATACACAAATTATTTACTTTGGCTGCTGTTATTGTTGTGGGAAAGTGTGGAAATTATTCGTAGCGCATAAATATTTACTGTAGAGTTTTTAAAAAAAAATAGCTCAAGGGATTTTAAATGGGAGGATTGTTACGGGGAAGTTTATAAAAAGAATATTTTTTTTACGCAGACATAGACACACACACACACACACAAACGCATACACATTTATACCCGTATAGAATCCTTTCCTTTTACAGTCTAATAAATTAGGTGTGGACTTATTGTTAATCTATGCAAATACTTTCATGAGACTTGGTTTCAATATATGGAGAAGAGACTCCCGTGGTAGTAACTTTGAAAAAAGGACAATTTCTAGATAGCCTCCCGTCTCTATGCATAATGTATGGCTCTGTAGTAACTGTCATTTATAGTTAGTTGGGAGCATTGAATGAACTGCTTTGGCAAGGCTGGGAAAGTATCCATGTATATGTGCTTTTAGGCTCCCAATTATTTATGTGTATGGATATGTATGTGTTATTAATCGCTGTGGAATTATGTAATGGCAAAGTTATTAGTAACTTCATGACGAACTCCCCCTTTTTCTCATAAAAAGCTCTCCTCTTCTTCTTCTCCTTCCTCTCCTCTGCCTCTGCTCTCCTTCTTCCTTCATTAAAGTTTTGGCGCAGTAGATTCACAAAGATTTTTCCACAAAGTTAATGAGTAGATGAGAAGTGAGTGCAGGGCAACTCAAAGTATAAGTACAACGTGCAAGTTTTTAAAAAAAATCTCTTAGTACAGTAGTTGCCTATATATGGTTATTGTAGCAGGAGCTCGCAACGGGGGCAGGATTTTTTTACCCGTCTCTCTCTCTTTCTCTCTCTCTCTCTCGCACTCTCTTTCATTCGGGAAGAAAAATTAATTATTAAGAGCAGAAGGAAGTGATCTGAAATAATAAAACGTGAGGGAATAATCGTGGGATGGAAACATAATTATATTCCCTAATTTATGATCGATTCTTACTGTTTTCTCCATATTGGGCTACGAGGAGAATAATTACGACAGTTAATTATTCCTGATATACAGTTAAGATAAAGGAAAGCTCTGCTCATGATCTTGACACATGGCGTTTTAACTTTAATTATGTGGTGGTTAACTGTACAAATGAGTAGGGATATATCATTAGGAGAATAATAATTACTTTATGATCAACTTTTCCTCAACCTAGACGACGACCAGCCTTCCACCGGATTTATTCCTAATCTCCTACCACCTTCTCCTTTACTCTCTCTCGCGTAGTTAGCACCGTAGTCGTTAATATTACTCCCAACCAGCGCTATCATTAATACCTTATACGTATAAATACTAACTACTTTTTAGCCCATACATGAAGACTAATGACGCTATATCTCCTTTATAGCTACCTCCCATATTACATAAAGTATTAAAAGGTTGACGTTTAATTATTTACTTTTATATATTTTCCCTCCAACCTTTAGGTTTTTATTAAAAGCTCTGGACATGTACTGGCATGAAGATTGCCTCAAATGTGGCTGTTGTGACTGCCGACTGGGTGAAGTTGGCTCAACCTTGTATACGAAAGCCAACCTGATCCTGTGCAAAAGAGACTACCTGAGACTGTTTGGCAGTACGGGCTACTGTGCAGCTTGCTCTAAGGTCATTCCAGCCTTTGAAATGGTCATGAGAGCCCGTAACAATGTCTACCACCTTGAATGTTTCGCTTGTCAACAATGTAATCACAGGTAAGAATTCTTTTTTATCTTTCTTTCTCTCCTCTAATTTAATTACCATATGTGATTTTATCAAGAGACTAGGAAAAATTTCTTGGATAAAGCTTTTCTTTCAAGGGGAGAAATTCTTTCAAAAAATTGTTGTTGTTTTATTCAGAGAAATAGCATCTTTATGTACATACATTCATGATTATTTCTGAGCTAATAAATTATTATCAGAGAAGAGAGTGATGATTAACTTTATAAAAAGCTGGGAAGAATGTTTTGGAGGAATGGGTTGAGAAGAAAAAAGTGTGGTGCGGTAATAGAGTAGAAGCCAAATGTAATTCCAGGAGTGAAGTCCATATTGACATAAGAGAAAGCGAGAGGATTACTGGTTTTGATGGAGAAACGTTGTAGCTGTTCGAGTTGGCAGAGACGGGGTGACGAGATCGTTTCCCACTTGAGTAAACCAGTTTTGATGAGTTGGTGGGTCGGAGGAAAACCACTGAAAAGAAGAAGATATTAAACCAGAGCTCCATTACTCGCACTCTAATCTTGTATAATGGCAAGTTTAGACTCACGTTTCTACGGGGAAAAAGCTTACTGCGGGGAAATTAAAATTGAAAATTTGATATTTATCATTTAATGAATCACGTGCGGGTGCAGTTCATACAAGCATATGCATGAGGGAGAGAGAGAGAGAGAGGAGAAACTACAAGTGTTGGGGGGTTCTTATGTACTCACTCACTTACTCACACACACACACACACAATAATAATAACAACCAAGTTTTTTCCTCTTTCCTAAACATTTTTCCTTGGTTAAGGGATTAAGAGAGCTTATAACAGCCACTCTCTACATCGTTATGACTTGAGCTGTTTTACGTCACTTAATAATAACCAATGAATAAGGAAATCAATGAGAGTGCAAAGTGTACTGGACAGTATGCACACACACATATTTATATACTATGCAAGATATCTATAAGAGTTGGGAGTAGGAGCTGTAATTGCTGCAGTTTTACACAGTGAACCATACAGGGAGCAAAAATTACATTTTATTATGCACTTACGTTCACCTCCAACCATTATATATAATCATGCTAATAAACGCATACAATCCCGGGTCTCCTAAATGTTAACCTTCTTGCACGCTATTCCTCCGTGTACTTAAGCCTCTCCTGTCACTACGTACTCTCTCTCTCTCCCCTCCCAATGAATAATATTTCAAGTGCTGTTCTCCTATATAAAAACAGGTAAAAGAAAAATGTTTCCATTCCGTACATGTGTAATGCTCCAGGTGTGTAGCGGATTTATCACTACATATATGTATGTCTATACTTGGAAAGAAAAACTCGGCCTGTGAGAAAGAGGCATGGTAAGGGAAAAAGTCTTAAAAGCTCGGGATTTCTTTGTCCATATCAGGAAAAGTCAGGGTGAACCTCTGACTCGCTTCGTGAACCAAATAGTAGTAGTAGTCCAGTGAGAGTGGCTATTTCCCTTTATAAGAGCACCTAACAATTCAAATACATAGTTATTTTTATGGTATACCTACCACTACCTATTCACTTGTCGTAACTTTCATGCGGGGAGCTTTCGGAAATTGAACTACTTTTCTATAATTACTTATGCATTGGTCGGAGCAAATGTATGTTTGTGTGTGTGTGTGTGTGTGTAGGTGCAGAGCTACTCGAACAGAGGTAAACTCTGGAATGATGAAACGTTAGTAAACTATTGTTTTTATCCCGAGAGCTCCAGGGTAATCACATAGGAAAGCCGAAATCATAGGAATTGGCAAGCGTCAAAGTAACATTTTACACACGTTTCCCCAAGCCTTCCATTGTCCCCGTGTATGTGTAGAGTGTGATTTTTCTCCTCAACTATTTTCACTTACTCTTATTCTCTAGTCGCCTCAAACCGATGACTTTCTTGCGTGGTCAATTATGCACGGCAGACAGGCAGTCAGGAGAGAGAAAAAATATTTGGATTTCCAAAGAATGCATACAATGGCCTAGGTACTGACTCTTCGTAGATGGGCTTTGGATAGGAGAGCAAAGCACATTTTTCTTTATGTGTAGGTGTAAAGGAGAGAGAGAGAGAGAGAGCTTTTAGGAAGGAATAAAATGCGGCTAGTTGGATGCACTTATGGAGTGTGGTGGTACTCTCACTTGTATGTGAATGTGTGTGTGTGTGTGTGTGTGTGCGTGTAAGTTGCTATTTAGTATGTGAGGATATGGGTTGTAGCCCTCGTCATTCATGTCCTACTGACAATTTCCTCTTAAACCTTTTGACTCTAAAGTTAGCACGCATGCATAAATAGGAGCAATTCACATTTGAAATTGATAGATGTGTCACCGGTGGACCCCATGTATAAACCAAATGAGTCGTATCCCGTTCCTCAATAATAAATAGCCTGGCTAAGAATAATAATGACCAATGGAAATGGTGAAAGGCTTGGAGAGAGAGAGAGAGAGAGAGGAGAGGTAAAAGGACTCTCTGTGAGAAAGAGACGAGTCTCCTATCGCCATGTAAATAACGATATAATAGCGTTAATATACCTGTACGATGACTAATTTATTGCGACACTTCCTTTGTGGCTACTGATTCAATTGGGATTGTGGTAGTTCCTCTACCAAAGGATCTTTCACGTTGAGGCAACCAACTTATACTCACTGCTCGCTCACCTACCAACCTTAATAGTATGTACTCTCCACACTTTGCTACTCACTTAGTATAGTACAGTACACTGTCGTAGAATCTCTATACACGTACCGTTTCATTGTGGTATTCCGGCACCAATCTCTCTCTCTCTCTCTCCCTAACTCACTCTCTCTCTCTCTCTCTTTCTCTCCCTGTTCATCCCGAAGCTTGGGAGCCATTAATTCTGTACCCGTCTGATGCTCAATTCTTGTAACGCTTTCTCAATGATCTGTGACTGAGTTGTGTTGTGTGTCTACCCATCCGACAACTTAGTCGACCCCATCCCATGTCCTCTGTACTTAGCCAGAGAACGGTAGAGGAAGGTGCACTCACACATTACATTCACACAAGCACATCTTTAGCCACTTGGACAAAAGATGAGAGTAGCCTGTATATGATCACATTATAATAATTCCTAACCTCATGTTTTGACATGGCTTTTTACTCCCATACTTTATCCCCTGGTCTTGACGGGTCTTTATAAGCTCCCGTAAAAAGGCTTTATGCTTTCAATTCTTCCCTTTAATCTACTCTGTATTCCACCATTCCCAGCTTTGTGTACAGTAATATTTTTTTTGTTCCTCACCCTTCTTACTATAAAGCTTAATAAAAAAAACTTAAGTCAATTGAACCTGTGTTTGAAGCTGGAAAAACTTCTAACGAGATTATGGTCGCAATTTATTATAAATAACATGGAAATGTTTTTATTCATAGTACGCTGCGAGGTATATAAATATAGAAAGAGAAGGGGTAGGATTTTCTGAATTTTAATTATTTTGTAAGTAACGTTTATGGTGGAAGTGAGTGGAAACTTTGTAGTAAAAATTATTATTGGGCTTTTCTAAAAAAAAGGGGCTACATCCATGTAGAACGTGGGTGACAGCCCCAAAGTTTTTTGACTTTTGTGTTGCTGGCTGACAAACAAGTGGAGTAAATTTTTCTTGCAGCAAATGACATGACAGAGGCTTTTCTTATATATTCTTTCTCTCGTGAGCCCTTTACAACTCAATGCTGATACATGTATTTATGAGGTTTTATTTATTAAAGATTTGTGAGCGAGTGTGAGAGATTCGGGGAGATTTATATGAGATGTCAAAACTTGTCCTTTTCTATTGAAATTTAGTGCGGGGTTTGTAGGACAAGAGCCCACAGGGTCAGTTGCTCTCTAAACGAAATGTCGATGCTATCTCGGACCAACTTTTGCCATTACTCTTGCTATATTTTCACCATACAGGATGACATAACTCCATGTGGGAAATTTTCAGATTAAAATTAACCGTCATACGAAGTAGGCATGCTATAAGGGTGATAGCTCGAATCGCTGTCGCACATGCTGCAAGCAATTGTTGTAGTAATGGTCCCGTCTTTGACCAAAAAGTAATCGGTTTTTCCAAGGGGTGAAACATGATACTTGAGGGATTTGGAAGAAAGGCATAATGAGATATTTTCTCTCAAATTCTGCCTCTCCTGTATCACTATTTGTTTCTACTCACCATAAGAACATTTGCTAAAAAAAAAGCTAAAAAATATTACATTTAAATCCTTACAACCCTTATTCCATCTCCTACAACATTATTTCCAGCTTTGATAGCTCTAGAAAAAAATCATTTTTTCGCTAAAGATACTCCAAAAACCGTCTTAAATATTCATGAATGGGTATAAGCATAAATCACATAAGGAATGATTACAATGAAAATTTCAATTTAAAAAAATGTCTATGCTATTATTATTCCACAGGTTTTGCGTTGGGGACCGATTCTATCTGTGTGATAATCGTATTTTGTGTGAGTATGACTACGAAGAGAGAATGGTTTTTGCTAACATGAGCTCAACGGGAAACGGAGGCACTAATGGCCCAGTCCATTCACTCAAGCAACAGAGATCAGGCCCACACTTAGCAGTAAGTTTTTCAATTAATCTCTCAAAAATCTTCAATAATGATCCCAATTTTTCTACTCTCCCATAAAACTAAATACCTCATCACCATTCGCAAATTTATCATTACTAGATTTTTATTCCCACCATCATTTATACATCACTGTGGCTCACTATTTTTAAAAGTTTATATAGCACATAATAATTGAGCCGACAAGTCAGCATGGAGATGCAAAAAGAGGGGGGAAAATAAATTATAAAATAACTAGGGGAGGAAATAAAAAATAGTGTGCGAACCAATGTGATTGAAAAGAATTTAATTATTATGTAATGCAGTAGTAAAGGATATGTACAAAAATTCCTCTAACCTCTTTCTATGCCCGTCTCACAGATACAACACCAGACTAACGTTAATAATTTGAGTTTGATTCAACTGTACTAGCTGTTAGAATGGAGGAAGAGAAAAAAGAATGATTTGATTTCATTTGTGCCCTTTTAATGAGAAAACGCCTTTGGAATTGGCTTGCTTTGAATACATAGGGCCTATTCCTTTTCAAATCCAGTAGTAGCTTAATTCACGTCAAGGATTAGCCTTGCAATTCTTTCCCGGCAACTGGTAAAAGCATATGAGGAAGCTAAAATATATAGGGAAGGAAAAGGGTGGGAAAAACGGTGAATATATATAGAGGAAAAAAAGTAATGTTTGCAAGGAGAAGTAGATGTAAGGGAGCAATCAATTGATATTGCCCGTTTGAATCCATGCACAAGTAAGTCCATACCTACATATTGGACTTTCCTGACTTTTTTCCAGACTACGACTAGTAACTCGACTCTTGTCGACTCAAGATCTCTACCTGGACTCCATGTCAATGGTGGCCTACCTGACGTGCGTAGCTCACATCAAACGGTCAGAAGTAATGGAGTTATTACATCAGATTAACCCTTATTTGTCGAGTTTTTTCAAACTGTTTTAAGTTGTGTGTCGCTTCTCTCTGCACGGACCTCTAAATTCCTCTCTCTCTCTCTCCGTACGTACATATGTACATACACAGGAAAAATTTATATTGTACCGGTCAAGCCAAGTCAGTGCGAATACAAGAGCGAGAAACAACAAAACCTCCTAAAAACCCTCAAACGCATATATACTTACATAGTTATCATGTGTATGTATGCAATGTTATATATATTTTTTTTCATCCTAATAATTTCACCGACTTTATCCTCAAAGGTGGAGATTCTTCAAATATAATCCAACCACCAGGTGAATACCCATCAGCCTGCAGCAGCCCATTCTATTAATTCGTACGGTAATCGAGACTTTTTTTTCACGTCAACTCAACTCCTGTCTCTAATCTCACAAGAATACAGTGAAAAATCGTCGCTCAACTCTCTATAAGTTACTACAGCATCAGTCTCTCTCTCTCTCTCTCTCAACTTATTATACATCCCAGTCCTTTGACTCTACATGTTTGTTGTCAAGACTTTAATCCCACATACACGCTGTATGTCTTTGGGCATAAGCCTTAACTCTTGTGGCGAGCCACGTATGAAGCCATGAATAGCCGAGGGGAGTCAAGAAAAAGATTAAACCAAGGAAAATAATTTTGCTTCACCTTTTTATTTATATTTTTTCCCCCAGTAGTATTCTATAACTTATATATGCATGGACGTAATTATTTACTATACCTCTATAAATACACATAGTGTTCTACTAGTATAGTTTCTCTGAGTGATTGAGAAAAAAAATGTTTTTCATTCCTTTGATTTTTGAAATAAATTCCTACAAATCAGCTTCACTCCCATCTCTGATTGTGAGAGGGTTCCCTATTATTTTGATACTTTTGATCTTTGGAAATTTCACAAAATATTAGTATTAATTTATATATTAAACATAATCTTTCACCCTGAAATGATCCAAAAATAAAGTAACCCTTTACATGTATGGATTAGTAAAGAATAGAATACTACTGTGGTAGTAGGGCTCTTGAACATCTTATGGGGGAATTAGCCCAATTTTAGCGATTGTGTAATTTTGCAAAGGACTGCGTGCCCTAGGGATTTAATAGTTATTTACCTAATTTCCTTCCTTATAATAATTATTGCTCTTGAATTAGTAGAAACAATCAAGCTACTTGTAGACGAGGTAATGAGACATAATCCTCATCATTTGTATATGTACCATTACTAAAACACATTACTCAATTATTTCATACTCGACGGGAGTCGTAAACATTGTAAAGTGTATCAGCTGAGGCAGCAGTAAGTTTACCAGTGGCTTTGCTCAAATTCGTTCGACAGGAATGGCTGGTGGAGAGGAAATAAATTTTTAGTTGTGCGTAATCTCATCAGAGCCATTATTCTATATCTGACTTAAACTACATAATTCACCTAACGCTCCCATAGAGTTCACATCAGCAAATTTCTAGTCACAGTTTCAGTTCGTATTGGCATATTCGTTTATGTATACTACAGTAGGTTAGTGGTAGCTGTTACTATAGTCCTAGCTGAATTATTTCTTTGTGTTGCAGTAGGCAATAAATAGTTAAATACACGGGTTTTATATTACGCCTGATTAATTTATCGGAATTAAACAGAGATTCATATAGATATTTCTAGGAGCCAAAGTATCCTATGAGTTAACTTTACTTGGTTTAATAGCATGTCATAAATAACGGTCATTTGTAGTTGAGTAACTTTTTTTTGACTGTATATAGAAATCCATCCAACCTTACTTTAATCCATGATTTCTCACCTATAATTACTCGCAGTTTAAATGGATATAAGCAAGTTTTAATGTCTCTTCCCTTCCGTTCCTTCTACATTTAATTAACACTTTCACATATGATATGCCAAATAAATAATAGTACATACTAGGAAGCTAGCCTACACAAACAATTATTATTACAAGGAATTATATTTCCCCAGAAGTACACCAGCAACGTATTCTTTAACCATTTGATGTGTTAGAGGGAAGGTGATTATAATGTTGCTATTTCAATGACTGCTCAAGGCTAATTAAATTCCACAATTCTCCTACCCTATATTACTGATATCCTTACTAGCAAAAAAAACATCTTGCTTTTGTTTTATTTACCTATATTTCACATGTGAAAGTTTTTTATCTGACAAGAGACCCGCAATTAAAAGCACACGTGCTGGGGAGTGAAAGGGGGGAGGTGAAATAGTGAAATAGTGAAGGGTGACGGTGAATGGAGGAGAGACCTGTAACATGTAACATGGCAATGTTCAGTGCGGAATTGTACGTTAAAAAGAAGCTTCTTCTGCTACGTCAGCAGAAGTTCCCATAGAATTTCCATGGATTTTATGTGAACTTATCTCCCTACTTATAATATACAGTCCATGAAATTTGAGTAAGGGCAAATGAAAAAGAACGGAGGGAAAGAACCACAACGACTGACCAATGAATCAGTAATGTTGTAAAAAGCAAGAGGGAATATCCTTTTGGTTCAAGATTTCCATTTCCTGATGGGATAGTCACAAGTTAAAATTCAAACCTTTTTTTCAACATTTCCCAATATCCCGTATGATATTGGATGGACAAATGCCCATGTTATAAATATGTGTGCATGGATCTAGTAAATGCAATTTACATCCTCTTCCATACTGGTTTACATTACAAGACATATAATTCCATGGACTTGATTCCTTTTCTTTCTATAAATGTTTTCAGTGTGTACGTAGACCTATGTGTAGAGGAAATATATAAGTATAAAAAAATAGAGATAAAACCAGTGAAAAAGCATGTTCTAGTCCGGCTATTACATAGATACAAGGAGGTTAAAAAAATCTGTACTTTCCCTACATACGTATTTACTTCGTACTAGTACTAGAGCATATATATATATCGAGGGAAATTCAAAGGTCTACTCAGCGGTAAATAAAACATGTATAATTCTGTACTAGGAAGAAGGGAGAAAAAAACATATTTCCCTTGCTCTGGTATTACGTATCAGTTTGAGGGCAGGCATGGTAGGAAAAAAAACCATTTGCAAAGGGATGAGGTGAAAAAGGGTTAAAATGGCTTGCTGTTCGCATCAAAATTGTCAAATTTGATTTGATTCAGGTGCGTGAGAAGAAAATTTATGGGGAAACTTATTCTTTATGTGAGTGCATACAGCTTGGGATATTTGTATTCAAAGTGAATCAGGTATAAGTCTCAGATTGGATTATGAATATTTGAACAAACAACAGTGGTCAGTTGAATTGCATTCATGCGGCTTTCTCATCTTTCCCTTTCCTAATACATTTTTTCCCTTTCCTTCCTTCTCCCCTTCCTTATAATCTCTCTCTCTCTCTCTCTCTCTCGGTCTGTCTGACCGTGTCATCAAGTATGATACCGTCAAGGATACACACTTTACTTCTATTTGGATTATGGATGGGCGTGAGGGAGAGTAGAAAAACTTGAGAGGAAATCCAACAACATGGACGATTACCACTTGGTGAGTCTTCCTTCAAGCCGGATGTAATGTATAAGTGTAAAAGTCCCCAGCCCCATGTGTTTTGATCAACCGAGTCCAAAGCTGGGGTTTCCTTTCTATTAAATTGAACAAAACTTGGAATTCTTTAAGTCTCCAGATCACCCCATCCTCTTTGATTTCTTATTACAATTTTTCTTAATAATAATAACAATAAATCTTTGCTCATTAATTTTCTAAAAATTACCAACAATGAGTTGTGAAATAGTTTGAAAATTTTGTCCCCTTGAATTAAAAATTTACAAGAAATTTCCAGTTAGTTATTAATGGAAGGGGCCATGGTAGGATATGGGAGGGGTATAGGAAATAGATATGTAAATGGATGAAAATTTTTGCGTAAGCTTTCTCTTTCTCTTTTTTGCCAAGAAAAATATATAGAGGAGAATTGAAGCTCCTTAGGTTTTGATTTTCGAGAGGAAAGTTGACTAAATGTATGAGAAGATTGTAAAGCTCTGCATTCATATTGAACAAATGCGCCAGTCAATATGATATTCATGAAAAAAATTTCGGACTGCCTTTTAGTACTTTGCCAATTTATTACACCAAAGGGAAATTGGCTTGAAGTGGGTGGCTTTAATATTGCTATGGTGAATGTGTAGCAATTCCAAAAAAGCTATAGTCATTCACTATGGTCACCCTATCCTTCATTGACCATCTCTTGTATAGATCCATCCATCCATCCTTCCTATCCCCAACTTTTAATGCACATCCGCATCATTGCAGAAGTAAGTTAAAGAGTCAGTTGGAGAATAGCTTTAGCAAGCCAGTTCCATATATATGGACCACTATAGTATATAGCTACGTATGTACATACATAAGAATGCATACTAGTAGAATGAGGAAAGTGCGGAAAAAGTTTTATCTCCAGGTCGAGTGGTTCCGGATATAATATCAGGAAGGAGGACTACAAAAAAAAGTCGGATTTAAGAAAAACTGAACTTAATTGGACCAACCATGTAAACATTTCACAAAGACGACAGACCATTTTATGAGCCAAGCAATCATTCTACTAAAACAAGTTTAATCTTTCCATTAATTCTATAGAATGTAATGCAAATAAACGACTGAGTAAACTTTAACCTTTTTCCTCCGTCAATTGACATTGTAATACATGAAATCAGCCCTCTCTCTCTCTACCAGTCAGCAAGGTATTTTAATATTCACAGCGTAATCAAATAAGTTTCACGTTTAAAAGTTTTCCATTTAAAACTTTTATAAATTCCAAGGAGTTCCTCCGAGAGGAGACTTTTCCCTGTCCCTAACACCCAACTATACCATTATGACTAGGTACTACGTACATTCGTTTCTATTCTCTCCCTCTCTCTCTCTCTCACTCTTCTGTTCCTAACGCAAAGAAGCCGTTAAAACAGTCATTGACTTAAGTAAGAATCTCCTTTCCTCTGCATATAAATAATATTTCTACCCAAAGTCCTAGCATAGAGGGAATATTTCCCTTCTTCAAGGGACCTCATTTCTACATACTTCTTTTCAATGGATTCATATAGGATTAGGCTAAGGCTACCCTTTCCCTGTAGCGTCAAAAAAATTATTCTATAATGCTACTTTTGTAAAAATATCCATTGTCAATATATAAAGCCCATCGCATTACAAATTACCAGAACGATTGTAATTTCTTTGCGCTTGTTTTTTCAATCCTTTTCCCCTAGCTTACATAACATTTTATACTTGTTCTGGAAAAAATGCTGTGAAAAATCAAAAGACGCTTATCCCTTTCCTAGAAAGAATATATATATACATGGCGCTAATATTTTAATTGAGCTCGAACATTAACATCAATTGGTTGGATTATTTTTGGGCTACCTTAAAAAAACGCATGTATACTCACTTATTAACTCCTCTGTATTATTAATGATAGGAATTTAATTAGATGTAACTGATGCTATAACAATATTTTTTATGGCCTTGTTTGATGAAATTTCCAATTACTGCACTAATTGTTACTGCTTATTGACTAAGCCTCTTGAATATCATTTAGATAGATGATTCAAATACATGTGTACAAACGGGTTGATTTGTTAAAAGGATATTTGTAATGATGTATGTATATGTAGAAATGTGCTCCAGAATAGTAATAATTATTCACAGACGATTACTCAGAATTGAAAAATAATCATGCAGATTGGTTGCACAATTTATGGTGAACCTAGTAGGCGGAAACATTGTTGACTGTTGACCTTTCGAGGGCTGAGTTGCAATATAATTATTTGTAAATTTTCCTGTTCAAAAAGTTGAGCGGTATGTATATGTAAATCAATTATTATTGTTAATACGTGGATGAGTTTGAGAGAGAAATAATTCCAAAGCAAATACTTACAGTTAGTTAGGATGATGATTTATGTAAATAACTCTCTCTCTACTTTCAAACTAATAACTACTTGTAAAAATGTAAAAGTATTTTAATTAAAATCGTTCCATTAAGTACTACTAGTATTTCCACCACCAACTATACTGTAGTCCTACAATAATTACTATTGTTTCTAAAAATATCACTACATATTTACATTCTAAGGGTGAATGTAAATTGGAGCTGCGGGGAATAATAGCGGTGAATATAGTAGTAGATTACATTATATGCGTAGGAAAATAATATCTTGAAACGGGTACAAAAACTGTGCGACGGAAAAACTATTTACTCTCTGCATAGAACAATAAAATCATCAGAGAAAAATTCCCCCAACAAAAATTCTTGGACCCCATAGAGAGATTCAAGTGTGAAGTGAACGCGACATAATTCCTATGTTACTACTTGTAAAAAAAAGTGAAAGTGTTGTAAATATATACATATACACACAACAAAAAACACAAGGCTCAGTCAAACTTCAATGGAATCTACGAAAATCTCGTGATATTTGACATCATATGAGTGGTGTCGAAAAAATATTTCATCAGTATAATATATAAATATATTACTATTATATATAAGCTGTACTTATACTATACATAAAATATAGGTGATAATTAAAATGAGTAATAATAATAATAATAATAATAATAATAATAAAATAATAATAATAATAATAACTAACACAACAATAACTAATGAACATCATCTGGAGTAAACTCTATTCTTATGTCCTGTACACAATATATACACAATACAAAAATGTGTATCTTGTAAATACTAATGATTACATGAATAATTGTAACTAATTAGCTGTCTATGCACGACATGGAAATCATTTCTTTTTTAATATGTATATTTTCATTGTTCTATATAAACATTATGTATGTACACATTAAGTATCTTAGCAATTACTACTAGAGGGAAGGAGGACAGGGCAATGGGCCTGTCCTTGAATCAAGCATTGTGTTTAAATAATTAGCCCGTAATTGTAACTACTCCGTAAGTTACCATAATTAACAATAATTTCACCAATTGTCTCACCGTCATTATATCTAATTAAATAATACCAGTCCCACAAATTAATTCATCATAATTGACGACGGCTAATAAATATATTGAACAAACTAAAAGGATGCCCAATGTTATTCATACCTTTCACATTAATTCCCTCACCGCCATAAGCTATTATGTCAAACCCCAACAACGGCACAAAATATTACCGTAGCCATGTTCATAATAAAACAAAAATGTAATTGTGTAATAAGCAAAAAAACATTTAGACAAAAAAAAAACAATAATAAAGATTATGTTATATACATAGACTGTTGAATTTATTCCTCCGTCCACTCAAAAATTTTACTCCCATGAGCAAATTCTTGAAATTCATTTGAATATTAAAATTCCTATTGTAACTTTGTAGTTTCTACTGACTATTTCTGCACATTACCTTATTTAAATACTACAGCTCCACATTGAGATATTATTGCGGTGGTGTTTTCCCACATTTAAATTTTTCAGCTCTCTAATGTTTTTACAAGCGTAAATTACAAAGGTTACGTATACATTTGTACTTTTACCTTTGGGGTTATTATGTTCGTGGGTGCATGCTGAGATTGCTCATGATGACTGAAATAGTGTATTTAGGGGAATGATGACTCCAGGCTGTTTTTACGGGTACAGTTACAACAGAATCAGAGAAGACACGGAGTCAAAGGATGAGTAAAATCTTTAATGAGGATTGAAAGGTCAAGTTTTTTTAGGGCAAGCTGGAAATTTTAGAAGCCAAGCTATGTAATTGGAAATTTAATTATTGTAAATGTAAAGCTGTGAAGTGATGAGCAAATGAGATCAGTTGGATTGGAGTTACTCAGTACAGCTGCTAGGATTTAGTGTGTGTGTATGTGTGGGGAAACTGGACTGGACTTGATCGCGTGGTTGATGGTTATCCCTGTGAACGTAGAAGAATTGAGGAACAGGTCTAGAAATATTAGGTAGTATCTACGTATAAATACATGGGAGTTGAAGTAAGTACAATGTAAGAAAGAGAAGTGCTGAGTCTTGTGCCGTGGCGTTGAGTCGTGAGTTTTTTGGTGGTGGTCTGATGTGGTGGTTGTGTGCTTGTACCTTGGCCTGGTGGGTTTTGGGAAGCGGAACAGTGAGAGTTGAGAATAAGTAATGTAGTAGTCAGTTGGGTGGGTTATAGGAGGCGGGAGTATATAATATAAATGGACATCACACTAACTGCCAAAAAGATAAGAGCACAAGCTATTATGAAAGGGGTTTTTCCTAATAAAAATGACCGCACATAAGATACGTTGTGTAGATAAGAAGGAAGCAATAGGGGAATAGAGAGCGGCAAGGGCTATTTTTTCAGGCATTCAATCATAAAAGGGCCCAAGCCATTCTATTCTGGACGACTTTATCTATGACTTCACATTTGAAATTCTATCATGGACGTAATAATTCATGAGGGTTATGTATGGAAAACTTTGGGGTCTCTTCTCCAATGATGTTCTCTTAAGTACAGGAGGAAAGGGAAGAAGTATAGGGAAAAAAATATGGAGCTGAGGAAACCAGTCCATACTTGTGCATACAAGTCTCAATGTTACAAGAAGCATCTGCAACTGAGGAAGACGGTCGGGAAAAGTAAAAGAGAACGTCATGGCTTCAAATTAACTTGCACTTTAACCATTTACTGCCTTCAAGTCATGAGAAGGATTTTGGTTAGGACTTTGAAACGTCAGCCATAGAAATGCTTCTCCAAGTCTTTTGACTTCAGTTAAAATTTACCTTTTGAAGAAACTCCAGTGGATTTGGCGAATGACCAATGGACGGCAAATGGGAGACGCAGATCGCCCGAGACAATCCATGTTACAGCTGCTTTTATGTGACTCGGAAATTTTGTAGGTTTTCCCTCAAAACCAGGCCTGCATCCTCAACATGTAACTCGTGGAGGACATGCGAAAGGAAAAGAGAAACGAACGGGATGATGATGATGGTCCGCGCTTTATCTCACAACTATTCCTGGTTTCATATTGTTATTGCATAAGATGTTATTCAGTTTATATGGCAGGATTTGGGATCCACAAAGCTATTATATTTTATCTGGTGATTTTCTCCTGTGCCTCTTTCCTCTGTACTCTCAATTCCTCCTACTACCAACAGTCGACTAAAGTAGGTAGTACTAAATATAAGCCTTCTCTCTCTCTCCTCGCTTACTCTTTGTCTATTTGTGAATCTGTCTATGCAAAAGTTACTTTCTCCTTGGTAGGAATTGTGCGCTTCCTACACTCTCCCTCCTTCCTTGTGTAACTTGTGTCTGACGGGAGCAGTGGGTCGGACGGACTCAGTTATTTCATTTCGATTTCAATTCACCCGGATGAGACTTTAAGTTTATACTGGAAGACAGACGATGGACCCATTAACCGTCCATTTTATTGTGCATTTGATTCTCAAGTAAATGACTTTAATTAGAGCTTGAGAGATAGTGGGAATGGCGGAGAGTGCAAGTGAAAGCAAATTGAGCCTAGAAATGCAGGCTATAGGGTAATAACATAGGGAATAAAATGCTCGACATGCGAAGAGATAGCAAGTGTTAGGAGGCTACTGACGGGTCCAATTATTATGGGAAAGTTGGAAGTAAAGTGAGGCAGGGAGAGAGTGAGAGAGAGAGAGAGAGACTAATCCCTAATTTCACAATTATAGTAATTACGGTAGCAATCGGAAAATGGCTGGCTTAAGTAGGATGAACAAGCGGAGTAAATATGCGTTGGGAGATTATAAGCTGATCGTTCCTTCGTTACCGACGGAGGAGGTGGTGGTGGTCGTCCGTCGGCACAACACTGTTTCCAGAGTGATGTGTGCTTAAAGTGCAAGGATGATGGTTGGTTGTAGTAAATATAGTATAGGGGTAGTAGCCGATTCTAGTCGTGAGACAGAGAAGGCCATGAAGGAAGAGTTTACTCGTCGAATCAGTTGCTGAATGTCTCTCTCTCTCTCTCTCTCTTTCTGTGAGAAAATGTATATCACATTGGCGAGTGTCGGAAAAGCAATGTCAGCTATGTGCTGTAGATAAGATCATAATTGAATGGTGAAGCGGCTGAGGATGATTTGCAGAGGATGGAAGAGAGTCCGCCGCGGGATCCACTGGCAGACTTCCCTTGTGGTTATAATTCGGTCGCATGAAAAGGCTGAGGCGCTATATCAGATATCGTTTATGGTATATTATACTCGTGCTGATATATTACTCAGGCAAGCTTTTCACAATTGCCTCTCTCTAATCTAAACTGGCTTCACATTGTGAGAGCCTTTTCAACTGTATATTAGATTAACTTTATAATTTTCTCAGTTGAATAGCTCCTCTCCGCATCCCAAATCTCAATTTTATAAATCGCTCCACAGCTTGATTAACTCCCCATGACAGATATGCCAAATCGTCTCTATGTTCCTTCCTGCATTGCTCCTCCTTGACTACTTATTATTATTACTACGACTACTCCACCACTCACACTTCCCAAATCTCTCCATACTCCCTCATACTACTAGTTTACATAAGTACAATTCCAAGAGTTGCACCTTGTCTCATGAATTTGAGTGGAGGAAGTTTTCTCCCCAAACACTTCCCTCCCCCCATCCCTCCCCATCCTCTTCATCACATGTTTTCAAATCTTATACAAACCAATCCATAGGAATCAACCTCAAACTATCTAGAAAAACACATAGTTCTTCCTGCATTCTCTCTCACCCACTATTATTATTATTACCATTGCTCCTGGGCTCTCTCTCTCTCACATGTAGAAGAGGAATGAGTGAGGAGATGTGGAGAAAGGCGGGAGTTTTCTGCCTTCCTCCTACTACCCTAGCATTCTATCAGATGAGCAGGTAGTATACTGGAGACTGGAGAAGACGCATACCATTCGTAGAAATGGAATATAGATAGGAGAGGACAGGGAAAAGAAGGCTTGGTGTAACAGACGTGAAGCAAATCCCAGGAATGGTGTGTTGAAAAATAATGGGAAGGAAAAGATTGCCATTTTATGCTTGATCGAATCGTAAAATCGGTTTCAAATGGGACTCGATTATATTCCCTACTCGTTCTCTGCCCTCCTGCACACAAATACCTTCAATATGTGCCTTAAATGCCCATACTGTAATTTCATATTGTGCCAGTTCAAGTGTACCCCAACGACTCTCCGAGGTCATCACATTGCAACTCGCATGAATGTCGAAGTGATAGAGCTTTCGCACACTCCTCACGAGTCATTCCTGGATCAAACACTACAAAGTCAACTACAGAGTCAAGGTTTGAGTAAGTAGTCAGTATATGAAGAGCATCAAAAAACTTAGTGGCAAAACATCCGGCCAAGTACAAAAGATGAAGAAGAAGATGAAGCTCATGCAGATGTAAGACGGGAAATTTTCAAAACTAACAGACCGAGGAGGAACAACCCCCTTTGCAAACCACCACCAATTCCTCCAACATTACAACTTATAAAAAGCCTTCTTCTCATCTGGTGTACATAACAGAGTAATGTACAACATATTTATAGCAATGAAAGTGAAACTAGTCATGATACTTGGTTGCGGCCCACACACACACACACACAGACACATGTCCATGTATATTGTACACATGCCCTTAACTCTATGAACACTTTTCATAGTCCTTTCTGCAGCCACTGAGGAGTTGTTTCTATCTAACCGAGAAAACATAATGCACTGACTGACTCGTCTTTGGTATTGAAATCACGCAAAAGCTAGTAAAAGACTTTTGAATTGGAGTTTAAATTGGATCTATCTACACGGCAAGAACCCAGGATTTGTGCATGCAGACCCATTTTGTCCTACTTGATGTTCTACACTTTATTCCACTGTTTCCAACCTCTCTCTCTCTCTCTCTCGTCTTCAGACTGTTTTCTTCCATGTATATCAAATAGCATTCATAAGAAATTTCGTTCTTCGCATACATAAACAGCTCTCACATTACAAATCTCCCACCCGGCATTTCTTCCCGCAACTAAAAATCACACAACCAAAACAGTAAACCTACTTACACTTTTCGTCACCTCGGCAGTGTATTGCAACGATATACTCCTCATTCCTACTCCTTCCTCTCTCTCTCTCTCTCTCTCACTCCGTTTCAACTCCCTTCTCCAACTATTTAAAGCTCAGTATGTATGTACATACAAATCCAAATTCCTTGTTTACAGCTTTTTCCATGTTACAATCCCATGTTTTGTGACTTGCATGTTACACGAACTTACAGGACTATGTCCTCACTTATCATCATGGTCGTGTGTACATTCTTGTCACATTCTCTCCCTCTCCCGCTCCCACTTACTACTACCCACCGCAGACATAAGCTAGCCTATCATTACCCACTGCGAAACTATTTCCCTGTATAGGATCTACCCTCCTTTCTACATACGTGATAATAGCTTATGTATTACTGCAAACAACCTAACCCCCAACTTACTTCCTCCTTTGCTATAAATTTCTATGCTTAAATCTTCTGGTAAGCACTAGAATAATTATTTGTTGAGTCCAAGTACAAGTTAAGAAGATTTTTACTCTTTCATCACATCAAGTGTAAGCAAAATAACCAGATTTACAAAAATCTCACCCGTCTCTTTGTAAGCGAGAGTAAAAAAAAATTAAGGGACTGAGCAAGGGCAGAGAGGTTTTAAACTGCTAAACAAGTTTAAATGTGAAGCCGCTTTAGGTACAAGGAGACATAAGTAAAAAAAAAAAAAAAAAGTAAGATGTATTTCCAGTTAAATGTTAGTGGGAAAAGAAGATTGAGCTAATCAGAATAGCACACAAAAAACAAGGAGCAGATAGGTATCTTTGGGAGAAATTGATGTTTGAACACTACTTAGGAGGCAGCAAGTTGTTTGTAGTTGTGCGTACAAACGTAGTAAGACATATAGACAGAGCCCGACAAGCTAGAGTCCTTAGAGCAGTCCTTAGAAGATGCACGGCTCAAGAGAAAAAGAGACAGGGAAGGAAAGTGGTTGAAGTGGATGAAAGTGTCAATAGGGACATAAGGTTCTTTGGAGAGATAAGACGACTAACTCAAGTATAAACCAGTGGCAGGACGAAGGCAGTCAACAACGGCAGGAGCAACAGCAACTCTCATGCACACAGACACAAACACGGATGTCATCGCCCGTAGATTATGAATGCCCAGCCTCATCATGTTGCATGAGAGTGTATCATATTCTCCATATTTCTCTCTCCACTCACGAATAAATAAAGTCTTCAAGCAGGAGTACAAGAGGGAGTGAGCCAAAGAACGAGACAGTGGTGAAGGAGTGAGTGTGAGAGAGTTAGAGAGAGAGAGAGAGAGAGGAAGAAAAGTCGTGCAAGAATTAAGGTGGAAGAGTATTTCTTACGGGACTCACTTCACAGGGAAATCCGGCCTAGGAGGGCTTTAAAAGGTAGCTAGAGTGTGAGTGCTTCTGATTACTTTTATATTCTACAACAGAGGTACCATGCTATATTCATAAATTTGCATGATTTATGACGTCTCAAATGACATTTCACTTCTGTGCCATGGCAGACCGCCATCCATAAGTACCACAATTGTGCAACACTTAAGCACCGGCATTCACTCACTCAGCGAGCGATCAGCTCCTGTTTCCCTCTCGTCTCTATTCGAACCCGCTCCCTCAATCTCTTTAAAAGGAGAAACCATCGTCAGGATATTACTCTTTTACGGAACATACATACTACCTAACCTTGTGTGGGCTAAGCCTGGAGGTATCCACATTACATACAGTATAGATTTTACGCATAGCTACTCCTACCACTACTTTCCCCAAAAGTTTGTGTGAAAAGCCGCTTTAACTTAGATTCTCCTTCTTTATTCTCCTAAATTTCCTTGCGGAGTCACTATAACTCCGCCTAATGATTCTCCTCCGCCTAATGATTCTTGTCCATCCTTATATTTATGAATGAGATTCATTGTGTCCTCAGCACAACCAGCCACATTCACAAACAGGCTAATCATCTCCGCTGCAAACGTTTTAAATCAATCAAACTCACATGAGAAGGACTTGACTGATGGAATATCTCCCCATATACATAGTGCTCAACAGTATGCCACACTACTTTCTTCATGGAATTAAATCTACTACTAAGCCTCCAGCGTAGACAAACCTTATGTATGTAAACTACCTTTTCTCTCTCTCTTCTCTTTCGACAAAATATCAACTACCTCCGTATAAAGTGCAAAAGTCCAAAAACTTTGAGAACCTTGTGGTTGGAGCCACAACTATAAAAAAAAGTATCTGTACGCCTATAAATGAATCAGAGGAGAGAGGAGGGAATGTACATACAAAGCTCAGTAACCATTCCGCTTAATACACACATAATAGAATATGAAGAGAGTGAAGGATGGTGGAAACTGAAAGGATATTTTTATTCCATCATCTTGCGAATCCTGGAGCCTTAGGAAGAGTAAAGGCTTCCAGTTAATGGTATTTCAACTATAACTTACGTAGGGATGCAAAGGACGGAGCGGGGAGTGTAGTTTTGCTTAATCTATTCCAATGAAAACTTTAGGAAAACAAAGTGTGTTATATGGTAGAGGATATGGGAGAGATATTGTTATATGCTACTTACTGGTACTTACTCCCATTGATGGTAGACATTTGAGAAAGCTAGACTTGCTATTGACTTGATGCTTGCTGATGGCTCTGTATGTACATTTGAAGGGAAGAGTGAGTATTTTTGACCCAACCGTAGAATATCATTAAGACATTAGGGAAGGGTCCAAAAAGCACGGATTTTGTAAAAGACATTTCCAAGTTTAATGTACTGTGAGATATGCATAGTACATAGATGTATGTAGAATCTGTTCACACTGAGCATCCTTACGTTATTTTGCTATTTACTCAGTCTGTGAGTCTCTGTCTCTGTCTCTCTCTCTCTTGTGGGTAGTAGCACATTAGGAAGAACAACCGTATGGAATTGTCCCATCCATAAGTGACTCAGACGGATGGATGGATTGCCTTGTGTGTTGTTGGATGTGAGTGTGTGTATGTGTATATGTGTGTGTGTGACTGACTGTGCGTGTTGGGATCGTTGTAGTAGATCGGAATGAAAACCAAAAAGCATCCACAAGCTACTCAAGATAAGCTGACTGAGATGAGATGAGCACGAGAAGGGGCTTTATGATTTCCGTGGATTTCATTATGTGTGCACTCACACTGACTCGATTATTATTTTTTCTTTTTCCTCCGTTTGGTTACTCTCTCGTGCCTAACGCTCTGCCTCGATGTGACATTTTCATTTCAATATGAAGGGTAATCGACCATGAACACTCCTCACTTTCCCGCAACCAGATGAGATCGCCATCCCATAATCATAATATCATATGAAAAACTGTGTACTAGTGCATGCAACTACATATTTTGGTTTCTAACTCGTATCTAAATATATGTACTTAATCGTGTATGTATCTGTTCTCTCTCTCTCTCTCTAATCACACTCATTCCTCAGCTTGCTCCGGTTCGGAGAAATCAGGTATGTACATACAAATAAGCAGTGGCTTTGCCAGTTCCCTTAAAGACTCTTCCTCTTAGTAAAGTTGTCGTGCTACTACCACCTAAGTGATATTCCTATTCTGACAGTAGGGAGATGTGCACTTGCATGTTACAGCTTACTATCACTGAAGTAAATATAGTTATTTTGTCCGCCAGTCAAAATACATTTAGATTAGACTGCCACCCTACCCAATCATGTCAGCGCTTTTCTCTCCTTGTTACTGTCTCCTTGTGTCGACGCTCATATTTGAAGTTAGCCACATTTATCTATTCTATTCATTTCCACAGAAATTACCTCTGGCCTTTTGCCTCTGCCAACGTCGTCGTCATCATCATCATCATCGTCATCATCATAACCTATGCATAGCTACGGTGAAAACTCGGTGAATTTCCTAAATGTCACCTACACTAATGCTTAATCTCTCAGACATTTCCCAGCAAACCAATTAGTAATCCTTGACAAGAGATTCCCGTGACAGAAATAATAGTAACTTTTCCATTCCCTAACCTTTCTACTCCTCTCCATTACATTCTATCGTAGCAATCAAATTATGAATGTCATGCATACCCTTACTATACTTTCTCCATTGAATAGAACTCACGTTTTAAAATCGCTGCTTTCCCTAGCTCTTATTCTTCATTCCGAATCCGTGAAATTTATTGCATGATTAATTCACGAGTTAAATGGGAAAATGTATAAGTCCGATCTACATGGCCCAAGAAACCTTTGGGACAATCCATTAAATTAAGACATTTTTAATTATACTTAAAGTTCTTTTATAATACATACATATAATACATACGTACATGAAGCCCTCTGCAAACGCGCGATGACAATTATCAAAGATATCAATTGAACTCGCCAAATTATTTGAAGTACGAAACCAAAACTACATGTTTCTGAATATTTTTACCTGCATAGCTCTACTGAGCTATCTGCACGAAGGTTGCACAGAAATTTCTTGAACACAGTAAATGTAATAAGGAGTAATACGAACTCTATCGCGTGCATGCACGTATTGAATCTTGTGAAAATTCTAATTTGCACCATTTTCTAGGTAAGGGTATCTAATCTAGCCATAAATGAAATTAGGTTTGGGACGTTCGGACGCAATCTAACTTTCAGAAACTGAACTCTACATAAAAAACAAATCAAAAACAAAACAAAAAGAAAGACGAAGCCAAGTGTACGTACGCGGACCGAAAATTAAACTACTGATAAGTGACTTTTAATAGTTGCTCAAGTTGAATATAATATACTGCAACATACGGTACTGCTGCTGTGGTCATTGTTGCTGTTGCAGTAGCTGATAATATTATTCATCATTAACTTTTAATTTTGATTTGAATTTAAGTAATAATTTATTTCAAATATGAAATAATTATTACTAACTGAATTCCTCCAATCATTCGTAGTTCATGAAACTATAAAATGGCCTGTTCCAGAGATTCGGAGGCCACTCTTTCTAGATGATTGGAGTTGCTCTGATCTCCCTCTGGAAGAAAGTCTTGCATGGAGTTGCTCCTACAGCCTTAATAAATTATATCTTGTACCGATTATTAATGTTAAAGTTCAATAAAATTATTTGTTAAATGAGAAAGCATAACATTGAGCCATTTAAGTTTCACAGTACATATAAACCTTCCTTTTCGCTGCATGATAATATTTTCTTATAATAATCTAATGCAAGTAATGCATTTCTAATGCATGGTTCTAAATATTATGTACGTCTAATCCCACACATCTGAGTTTTAAAAAACCATAATAAATAGATTAATGGTATGTATTATTTTGTCTATGAATGCTTCATTTAATAGTTGTGGTCCGCGGCTACTCAATAAAGCAAAACAGCAAGGAACAGATACACAATTTCGTAGACACTTACATAATCTAGTAGTAGCCAATTTATTAGGCGAGTGGAATTTGGCTGAATTTAATTTTGACCAGGAAATAATAATTGCAGCCGCTACGGTCTATTAGTTTGTAAAGCACGGGTGACCTACATCAAGAGCTCACAGACAAGTCCCTTGTAACGTAGCGGCTATGGGCGTATTTTTTAGACAGTCGTCTGGGTCTCACTCGGGTTCAAATTCCGGGGGTGGTTTGTTATTTAGCTCAAGAAAAGGGGTTTTCCCCTGACCGCTCAGATACATGACGCTTGTGTGAGGTGCAAGAATGGCCCCATAACGGATTGGCCCCCTCGTAGATGGGGCCAATCTTTGAAAATTTGTATAACAAATTAACGAATAAATGCTTAAGATGGCTGACAACTCTATAAAAAGACCTACGGATATGTGCCGGAGTATAAACCCACGTTAAGGGCTCACTCGGGGGGAGACAATGGTAGTTACATAAACTAGTAGATTTTTGTAATTAATTTAGAATTTCAAATCACTGATGACAAAACTTGTGAGATATTCTAAAAAAAAGTAACCTGAAAATCTGGGGGTATTAAGAGTTCCTCTCCAACACGCCATAAAGTTGAATACGCGAGAAAAGTGAAGATAAAATCATCAAATAGTTAGCTAAGAATTGGCACGGTTCATAATAATGAAGTGAATCCACGGTCAACCCATAAAAAATTGTATCACAAAATGGTTACCAGACATTGCTCATAGTTACGACCTTTTCACGAATCTATGCATCTATAAACATATGTATTATACCAGTATTAAAAGAGTTTAAGTTGGCTACAAAAATTGCTAAACTTTTCTATTCCAGTCCAGTAATTCTAAAACTTGTGGTAAAGTATTGTGTATTTCTAGGCAGTTTGGTACCCACAGTGTTGGATTGATTGATTTGTCTACGGTTTATTATTTTGTAAGCGATGAAGTCTCAGCTGAGAGGACCAAAGTTTATAACGATTTGTTGAAGCTGTATTCTAATCTCAATGTCGATCCGATTATCGATCTCGCATACTGGTCAACAGAATTTCATGCGGAAATTCATGTTTGATTTTTGTCATGATGTTGCTAAACATTGTGATGTACAAATTGAAAGTGTAATAAAGAAAATGTAATCATTACCACTATTAATTGTTATTAGAGTTCCTACTACTGAAACCGTGGAAAAGTCTCTAAAACATAAGTAAAAGTCCGGAAAGAGAGCACGCTGTGTATGGAGTCACTGTAAGTGAACACATTTTATACATAGGGTTAGGTTAGGCTAGCTCGAATGTACGCACGCTCATTCCGGACTTTCGCTTATGCTTTAGAGACTCGTAAACCGTGGTTGCTACAATTCTGATGGGATGTAAATATCTTTAAAATCAAATGAAGGATATTGTGGAGGTACAAAATTCTCAGGGTAAAAATGACAACAAACTAGTTGTAGTAAAAGAAATGGAAATTAACCGTGATGATTTGAATGATAGTTCATGAAACTGAACCGTCAGCGCCTCCATTGCCGTGTGGTATCACAACGCCTGTAAGGATGGTTTTGCAAAATAATATGGTACAAAATTAATCTTCACAAATTTCATTCTCAGTCAACATTCTCGCCTGCTTAATCAACACATTGTTGCGGTGATAAATGTAAATGGTTCCAATCGGAGTACAAATATAATCATAACAGTATACAAGGCTATCCCTGATGACATTCCTAACTATTTGTGTTTGAAACTTCCCTCGCCCATGTAATAACCATTACGCCACCCATACTGAGCAGGGCTTTAATAATGGTTATTAATACTAATTATCGTTAGTTAGGTACGGCCACTATGCCTTGTAACAGTAGCTAGGGGATCAGACTAATGTCGAATGTCGTCTGGGTATCTGCGTTTGAATCCCGGCACAGTTTGTAGTTGCTATTAAAGGAAAGGGCTTTTGACCTCACCGCGTTTGCGTGGTTACTATGGCGGAGTAATTCAAATATAGTCAATCATTAAACTTTCAAAATGAAATGAACTATTAAAGGCTACGATGGTTTACAACTCAGACCTTAACGGGTATATGTTTAAGTATAAACCTCAGTATATTTTTTAATTCACAGCCGACAACAAAAATCAGCGTGTTATTGCCATTCAAAATTAAAATATCAATACTCACTGTAATGAATATTCTTATATAGTAGGCGTTAAACCTCGTTTTCGAAGAGTACTTTCCTCTGTGTAAACGACCGGATTTATGTAGTTTTAAATCTGATGTCAGCAAAATAAAATATTTTAATTTAAATCTTAAGTCCATAAGCGTCAAGCTATGATATATATAAAATGTAATCATATAGCATCATAGCTAGCAAAAATATAATAATTATAACTATAGAAATATAGGACTAATAATGTCGGTTGCTGTGATGACACAAGCTTTCTCAATTTCATTTGCGATAAAATGTGCTGCACATCTCCGAGTGCAATAATTATACTAACCTAAATATGTAAAATTTGTAATGTTATTTTAAACATTTGTAATAATCGGAATACGTGGTCACATGTATTAATCTCCAAGTTTCACCATAAGTGTTCCCTTTCAGGTTAATATTATGTTATCTAGTCTGGGAATCGCCGACCGATTGACGACACTCCAGACGAGTTTAATCCTGGATTTCATTTCAGCTATTGTTTAATGGAATAGCTTTTACATAAATGCATAAGTAATATCTTTGGATTAAAATTTTTCTTCATAATATTGTTAGATTCGTTATTTTGGGTGTACCAATAAGTAATAAAGTAAGGATGCTACTAAATATCAAAAGCAATGTCAAAAAGTTTCAAATGGACTATGGACAAAGCCATAAGCTCCATCGAGCTTGAGTCAAGTACCAGGCCTTTCATTTCTTCAAGGTTAATAATTAAATTGATAGTATAAAACTGCGCGGTAAATAAACGTCACAGATAGTTTGTAATGTTTTAATAGAGCGACGTTTACATCTCAACTTTTCTTCATGCTCATCAAGTGTAAAAAGAATGGTATTAAATTGACAACGCTCGAGGCATTGCACGTACGAAAGTAGTTGAACACCAAAAAATAAAACCAGTAATAACTGCAACCGTCACAATATTTTCAGCTTACAAATGCCTTGTTTATTTTACAAATGCATTAAAAAATATTAAAACCCCTTAATTCTTCTTGGCTGTCTTTAAAAAATTCCGTTACTTGCTGTGTCATTTTGAACAAAATGGTAACAACACAACTGTATTGACATTTTAGCGGGTGTTTTACGACCCGTGGATATTTAAGATAATTGCTTGTACACAGGTACATTTTAATTAGTTAGGGTTGAAGACATATAGCTGAGCATATTACTTTTGTTGGGAAGTAGAAAGTTAAGTAAGGCTTGATCTTGGGGTGGCGCAGTAGCAACTATATATGTATGTAGGTCCATTGGCAAAAGTAATGCCGCTGGAAAACATAGGGACTCTGTGGGTGTCATATTGTTTTAGCATGACAAGGAATATTCACCCGCCTACAACAAGAGACAATTATACTGATGCTCTATATTTATTATATTCTAGTGTTTAGCCCTGCTCTCTCACGACAAGAGAACTGGCAGGAAGGAGGTACTTTGTAAGTGAGAGTAGCATTGCATACCGTGTGAGTGTTAAAGAAGCGAAAGAAGAAAACTCGAGAACTTCTCGTCTCTCTCTCTCTCTCTCGTTATTTATCTATGCGAGTGTTTATTTCGAGAGAATTGTTGCACCCGTAACAGAGGCTAATGGAGACACTCATTTGTTTTCCTCCGGAGAAGCCATTTGAAACGAAGTGAAAGACTTTCTCAAGAAGCCTTAATTAATGTTGGTTTAAGTTGACGGAAAAAGGAAAGCTGGAACAAGTTTTCTTCTCACTTGCATATTATTCAACGGCTACAACTCCTTCCTGTAAGAGTCAAGCCAACGTCTACGGAAGTATAAACCTGATAAGTATTCTCTACTTTGTGGCAATGCAATATTTAAATAGCTGTCCTCTTCTCTCTCTCTCCCTCTCTCTTCCTCTTTATATGACTTTGAATGACGACACGTTTACACTTATGAAACAGTTAGTTTCATGAACCTCTCAGCATTGGTTTCCGTCCCTCAGTCAAATTTAAGGTAGAAAATTAGCCGTGTAAATTTATGACAGAAGTCTTTTACTCGGAGCATACATACACAACCCAAACTTACACACACATTACTTCTCCACTCCGTCGATGACTAAACTACAGGGTGCGACGATAGTCGAGGGAGTTTCTAATTGAGTCTCTGAATAATTCACCACTATGATTACATTATTATGGGCACGTTAGGCTCATTTCAGGGCATAATATCTGAGCGGCTCAGGGGAAAGCGAATCTTCATTCGTATGACCAAGAGCATAGCTTTCCTTAAACTAGCTTCAACTTTATCACTCGTGTATTGCTTAGGTACATGTTCCTTGTATCTGTACAAAACAGATGTACTTTGCAGTATGTACGCTCCTTACTCTTGCCCACACACTCGCATGGAGTCACATAAAGACAGAACTAAAACCAAGCATAAAATTCAGTCGACTTCCAGGTAACTACTACCAGGGCTGGAAGATGGGCAAAAGCCATTGAAAAAGGTAATCGGTTTTTAACTGAATTTATAGGATCACTGGTGGACATGATATTAAGACGAATTAGACAAGTAGATTCTAGTTCATAGCTCCTTGCACAAAACTCTCTCTCTCTCTCTCTCTCTCACTCGTGCTTTTTTTATGTAGCCCATAAGGAAATCCTTCAATCCCTCTATCAAGGCAAAGGCCGACAACTTTTTCTTTTTACTAAACCGTTTGTGCGTTTAGTAGGGAGAAATAGAGAAGTAGGAGCGGTAGTAAGCCGTGGAGTTTGCTATGCATGTACCATCAGGCTCATTCCTTGGCTTGGTTGGCAATTCCGTGACACTACCTTTCGTTTTTCTCTCTGTCTGTTGACTACGTGATACCTCCAGGTACTACACTGACGTACTATGTTTACTCTGGGATGGAGTCTGTGGTGTAAAAATGAAAGTAGATGGGGAGCATTGGAGTCTCTGTCCCTAGTAGCTTTCTCTTCAGAAGCTGTAGTAGTCTGGAAGTAAAAGTAACGGCTGACCATTATCTAAATGAGAAAGAATTCAATCAAGTAAATGTGCACATATACATAGAGGGAGAGAGAGAGAAGAGAGAAGGAGGCAACCGGCAGAGAGTCGTAGCAATAGAGGAGGAAGCTTCCAGAATTTTTTTTGCTCACTTGTGACGAATTGCTACTCGGGTTGGTCTCCAATTTGCCTAAAAGCTAGAAAATTATCGTTTTTGATGCTTCTTCATCAACTAGCAATGTTTCATATCAAACTCTACGGCCATGAGGTTTTTAACGCACCTAAATACTCCCCTTGTTCCCAGTCCCTGTACATATAGTCTAGCGAATGAAAATCCTAGTGGAAATCCTGTCCCCATTATATTCCATGTATGGCTCCTATCCAGCAATCCCCTCGTCAGACCCATGTTAGAGGCAAAAGGGTAAACATCCAGAACTTTGGCCAAACGTATAGCCTAAAATATCCTTGCGAAAATTTTACTATTACATAAAGTAGAGTTTGGAAAAGCCTCATAAAAGCCTGATAATAAACAGTAGAGGACAATTAATGCTGAATTTAAAAAGTACTAATATTTTTATGATATGAGGGGTGAGAAAGACATAATATGAACAATTTGTAAGGCTTATGTTACCATTTGGACTATAGTACTCCACCAACGTTTTACTTTTGAAGTAGCTCAACTAGTTTTATAGATGATTTCTAGCTCTCTAATAAATAATGCTCCAAACGGCTGCCCTGTCCAATGCAGAACTAAAATGAGTGTATTTCAATTAGGATTACACCGTATATACGCTAGCTCTCCTTGGCCTTTCCACAGCAATAAATACCTACATATAGGAATTCTACCATGTAATTATATAACAATGTTTATACATGTACATATATACACATGTACGGACATAAGCATTGCAATAAGCTTTTCCTTAACAGGTCACATCAAGTCCCTATATAAATTACTTGGCTATTAATCCTCTCGAGGATTCCGACTCCAGTAAAACTATAATTTTTGAACTGAACCTACAAACGGGAAAATACTCCCCGTTAACTTAACTATCCTCAAAATATCCAATCTTAGTCTGGAGCAATTATTCCCAAGCACCAGACCTATCCCCCTTGCGTACGACAGGTCATGGTGAGCTTATTATTATCCAGTAGGGAGAGAGAAAAAGAGAGAGAGAGAGGATCGTGTCAACCATAAATATTTCCTATTACAAAGGTTCCATTAGCTGAAATAATTATTTTTAAAATAAAAAAAGCAATACTAAAAAAACAGAATAGACTTGAAGATACTTGAGGAGTAAGAATGCTGGAAAAAATTATTTGCCTTGTCAGATGGATCTCATCAGTGTAGTTTATGCTTGAAATTTCTTATTATGAGTATCTCTGCCCGGACTCCAACTTTAATTTCTGCTGCTTATTGTTTTCAGTTTTTCTATGACAATTCCAAGCTCCTTCTGTCATCAGGCAATTTAATCATTTAAACTTAGTGTTAGTATTTTCAAGTAAGTATAGCTAAAGCTACGTATATATATATATATACACGGGCTGACGGGAGGACTGAGTGAGACTCAAGTGGGAGCAGTAGGAAATTAATATTCCTTCTGTTTTTTTCTCTCATCAGACTACTATGCTCTCTCCTCCTCCTCCCAAACTATCACATTCAAAACTACTTTCATAGTCGGAGAGTAATTACCTAAGTAATAGCTACAAGGAAGAAATGACGCAGCAGTTGGGAATGAATCCATAAAAAGAAAGCAAAGCTGTTCCTAAATCATATGCAGTTATGTTGTCTTGGCCTGTGCTCACTGATTTTGAATATTAATGTTACATAAATAGAGGAAATATTCTCATATAAATATTTTTTTCCCTGATGTAAGTACCTCCATATTTTAGTAATGAAACGACAAAACTTGAGAGAACACGATTCACCTAAAAACTCTCAACTACTTTCCTACTCCTATAGTTTTTTGATGGAGTACTTCCGTAAAATGGAGACTCGAAGAAGAGTGAAAACCATTTTTTTTTCACAACCCGCCACTATAATTACTTGTGTGTATATCCAAAGATACATGCATGGGAAAAGCAATAGAATTGAAAAAAATTAGCCAACCATCTCATTTACGAGGGCATTGGAAGTAATTATAGTCCCGAGGCTTGCCAGTAAACTAATTATCCTTTGTAATACTGGAATACTCGGAATGAGATATATTTAGAAATAATTAGATAAAAACCAACGTTCATTCTTCAGCCGTCGGTGAATGATTAAAATACTTGAAAAAAATATACTCTTGAGCTTTATATACATATGCCGCCGAGATTCTATGTACTTTTAGAAATATATCTACAAGACATATATTATAATTGAATGAACCATTTCTGTGTATATTATTTATCTGGATGTGCAATGCAATGTTGAGGCTTTAAAGCATTGCGGTACTCCACATATGTTTACATGTACAGACTAAATTACACATATTGAAGAAATGTAAGAGGAAACCAGAGACGTGTTGCAAGATTTCATTATGACAAAAAAAATCTGGTGGTGGAGAGAAGGAGAGGAAATCCAAAAATAAGAACAGTGTGTAAAAGTAAACTTATAGCTCATTAACACTCGGTTGGATCAGGACGAAAGGTGTCATCGAGGAGGAAACACTTTACTCACAGTTGGAATGTCACTTGGAATTCTCGTACGTGTGGGTAATGTGCTTCTCCTCATCTCACTTCTTATTGTTTATAATGTATAAACGGGGGAGCTATGTAAGATTTTGTCAAGAAGCAGCATTCCACGTGGCTATGAAGATAACTTATATTTAATTACTTTCCCCTACTTCCTTAATACTTTTGCATTACAACGGGCAGGGGTTAGTCATTACAAGGAGGGGAAAAGCTCCCAGATTTAAATGCAACCAATTGCTTTGTGCAGTTGTACATAAATATACGTATAGGCAGTTGGATGAAAAAACAGATTTTTTTCACTCCCCCGTAGCCCACCTTACCACAACATAGGTCAGCTGCTCAAAAACCTGTGTTAACGACTTATCGAGCAATTGCGTGCACCTCCACTTCCTTATGCAACTTTAAGAGAAATTCCCTCCTTTTTATTACATCTGTTCTGATAGGGAGAAGGAATGCCTTTAAATAGCACCTTTCAATGACTTATGGAATAAAGTCCCCTTACTTTATGTATAATTATAAATCCCACGGAATTGTTTTTCAAACGAAATTTTCAAACCTAAAAACCTTTTTCATTCATGTAGAGAGAATGAAAAAATTTATTTCACGGATATTTTTGATTGATTTCACTGTAGTATTTGCCAGTAGAGAGAGAGAGAGTTTATCCTCAATTTTTTTACATTTACAATTTATGATTTTTACATAATATTCAACCGTATATAAGGTATGAAAAGCTATTCTATAACTTCCACGAATTATTGCTACTATTAAATCATTCACAGAAGACTTCTAAGGAAATGAAGATCAATTCTAAAATTTTCCAAAATCGTTGGAATCGCTCCTCTTGCCCCTCTAACATTAATCCTATTACTTTAATATTATTTAGTTGATATTTTCCAAGAAGGAAGGGTTGGAAGGTTTATAAATTTGTTAATTCTCCAAGTTAATTTGGGAAGGTTGTTCAGGATCATGTTCCCATCTCGTGATGGGATCAATAATGTAACCATATTTACCACTTTCACTGTAGCATAAAATACCAACTCTTCGTGTACTCCCATGTAACCCCTGGCTGTAATTAAAAATTACAGGAAAAATTAGAAATATTAATAATTAATAAACTCTTAGAAGCTTAACGAATTCAGTGCGAAAAAAAACAGGTTTCGCCCTGGAGGATCAGCTAGAATATTTTAATATGGTGCAATTTGGTTCAAGTTCCAATTCAAAGATTTAATCTTGTTTGTTCATTAAATTTCTGATTAAATTCAATGTAGGACTGAGTGTGCAGTTGATTTTGACAGACGTCTAAAAAGGACTTACTTGACATTATTGAGTAAATTTATGTTCCATATCGGAATCCGTGCTACATAAATATGTATGCATTTATAATGTTTTGCTATAGAGGGAAGTTGAAGCTTGGAATTTATTGTATTTATATGTATAAGGACGTGGGTACGTAAGTTAGACAAGTACGCGTAATTATGTGCTGCATAAATTCATATAATTACTTGTCTTATCCATTAAATTTGTTCACATGTATTCCAAATGTTGTGGCCATATCAAATGGAATAGAGATGGAGTTATAATCCTGACACACGGTGCGCCTTCAAGTATCTCATAGAGTTGAGAAAGTATCCGTTATGAGCAGAGGGTAACACAGGGCTTGCTTCCTTATGATGAGACTGAAATATAAACTGAGAAACTTGTGAGTAGGCTACAGTTGCATTAAAATAAGGCCTTGAGTAAAATTGTAAACTGGAAAGTCCTCATATAATTATGATCAAGTAGACACACGGAATAGCATGAATTAATGATGGAAAGCAAAGTTGCATGCTCAAGTCGTTTTTCCATCGACGATACGTACACAGTTGCTTTTACAATGGAGATCACGACACATGGATAGTCATAAACCCCTGAATATATTAAATGATACCACGATGAAGCTTAATTAGTAGTAGAGGAGAGGACTTTGGTGGCGTTTTAGAGCCAGCGGCAGATGAGAATAGCGAAGCTTGTGAGAGGAGGCGAAGGCACAAGTTACTGGGATTGTTTGGGCCGTAGCAGGTGTCTATTATGGCACTTTGGATGCCAGCAAGGATTATCTGCAAATTCTGATGAGATACTTGGAAAATTTCGATCCTCATCCTTTCTCTCAAATTCTACTCTAACGAGTCTACTAACAATAAATCTCCCATGTATTACTACATGACTCTTTAAAGACTCAACTCTATAGGCCAGCTTTTCTCTCTCTATCTCTCATGATATTCGTCAGAGGAGCGGGGTATCTCTTTCCTGGTATTCATTTTAAGTAGGCCCTCCATATAGACATCCCGTAAGTTATTGCAGGAGAGTCGTCAGTAAGTAAGCACGTCTCCTCAATGTTCTCCCTCACAACAGATCCTCCACAACAGGACTTGTTTTTCAAAAACAAAATATCCTACATGCATTTATAGATAAACTAGGATTAATGACCAAAGGATTTCAAATTACATTATTCCAGATTTTCATTATTGTATGGATTTTCTAACATTCCTAGATATTAGTTTTAACCACCGACTACGCCATCTTTGAAATAACCCTAAGGCCATATTATTAATTATTACTGTAAAGGTATATACACTTAATTCAACCCTTTGTATCGGTATTTCAAATAGCTTTGAATTAGCTGGATTTTTTGCAAATGAGCAAAATCATTAATTGTGACCAATAAAATAATTTTCGAGTCAGTGCTGCAAAGGTTTTTTTGTCCAACTTTTTAATTCAAAAAGAGCCGCAGTTTGCAAAGAATTTTCTAGTTCCATTGCATGTTTCTCCTTGACATCGATTCATCGTACTGTATCCCTTATTATTCATTGAATTGAAGTGATATTTGTGCATCATTTTTTTAATGTGTAGGGGACATGGCTGGGGTGTTTTCATTTCCTTAGTTTCAATTAAATATAAAATTTAATGCGACAAGGGTTTCCATATAGATTGCTAGAAAAACATTTTCTCAATAGAGAATTTTGAGGTATATTGGTGAAAGTGCAGTGTATGAAAAAATATTGTGGGAACATAAAAGATTGAAGGGAAACACCAGTGTCAGGCTGTAAGAGAGAGGTAGGTGGAAGTGGAAAAAGTGTAAATTCTTTTCACTCTAACAATTCTTGTAGATTTCCAGGTTTCGTGACATTTTGAAGGATATTATTGTAATAAAAGGACATGTTCGTTTCATATTGACTTTACACTTGTAAGGAGAATTTTTGAAAATGCATTTGATAGCGATTGTGGAGGTATTTATTTTTACATACACGGTCGGTCTGATTCTACGAACTATTATGGTCCTTCTTCATTGAGGAGTTACCCCTTTGAGAAAGGAGTGTATTGAAAAGGGTAGGAGCAGAGTGTTGGAAGGAAGAGGATTGGTTAGAAAATTCCTTGCATGTCAGTTAAGTAAATCAAGGGAGGAAAATATTTGAAAAAATGTGGTGATTATGATGACGAAGTAGCGACAAGACATTGATAGGTTGTTTTGTACCCGTTCCCTAACATGTTTTTCTCCTTGAGGCGGCTTGACGCATTTCTAGATGACTTGGCAAGACCCTTGACAAGCTACCGTTGAGATCAAGACACATATAACTTTTCTGTTGGTGTGTTCACTTCTTCAGCTTCGTCTTCTTCTTCTTCTTCTTCTTCTTCTTCTTCCTCCTCCTCTTCTTAGTACTAAGAGATATGAGGCTAAGATATGTGGTGTGGAAGGTACATAAAAGTCCTATTGTATCATTCAAGATGTGGTAGGTAAAGAAACCTAAAGGGAACTCAGTAAATTGCCGAGACGCAACCAACCGATTGAATCCTCAGGACTCGCGTAACAACCAAACAGCTGGCACTCTTCTCGTGAAAACTTCTTGCTCATCTTATGCACTCATAAGTGACGACACGCTCCTTTCAATTTCTATACACAACGTACAGGCAATTTGTATACGTTTCAATGTCTAAATCCTTTAAGTTAAATAATCTTTTCCAAACTCTCTCTAAATTTGTACTCATTTGTAATTTCCATGCCTAACTTATCAGCTCGTTTCCCTTCCACGATATCATCCAATTGGATAATATTGTAGTAACTATACATTAGAATTCATATAAATCCTCTTTTTCTTAAACGAGTTGCCCTATAATTGTTACATAAATTTAATTTGCAACAATTATTATTCCGGCGTTTCTTAATTTTAGCACTTCGCCATGAATTACAATAATAATTTGACTTGAACAGAATTCATCAAAAACAACCACATAAGATATATACAGTACCAAAGGAATACAATTAAAAAGTACGGCGTGAAACTAGCTTTACATAATGATCCAGTTTTAACCCTATGTTTAGTACCAGGAGCGGAAATCGGTATAGTAGGCACACAATAACAGGCTATATTTCTACAAACATATATGCATAGGCAGGAGCTTGGGGAGGTAAAGGATGAATGGGAAATAGGAGGCACGTTGGTACATCCTGATTCCGTACATATAGAGGAGAGAGAGTACAAGAACCAACATCTATTTCTCATACGAAGGATGCAGACTGACAATGAGAAGCCAAGAGACAGCGATAACAACAACACATTCATACATTGGTATACCCTGAAAGACCGACGTCGTTGGACCAAGTCACACTGAGAAAGAGGTTTAGAGAGTCTTTCAGCGCTTAACATGATCATTGTAACGGAAGAAGAGACAAACTTAATACGATATTTCCAGAGGTCTTCTGTCATATTAAATCATTTGATTTTTATCCATTTCTACTATAGTGCTTACTCTCTAAAGCGAACATTTCCCTCTTCAGCCCCTTTTGTCTCCAATATTTCCCATCACATCTTCATGATCGCATTTGTAAACAATGTAAGCCATGAAATAACAATTTATTGATATTGGCAATACATATTTCACGCATTACGGATCATACAATTGTAAAGGAACGATTCCATTCCACTCTTTAAATTTTATCAGCTTTAACACCGTAGTCTGTCTTCAATAATTATTACACAAGGAAAATCGAGGTCTTTCTTGAAAATTCCCGAATCAGATTTCTTCCTTGAAAAAATATTTATAGTTCTACACATACGTGGCGGCAACCTTTATAATTAAAATAATATGTTATGATCATTGGAAAAATACTTTAGGCACACGAAAAAGTTACTTTGTAAATTAATACAGAGCAGCTACGAAAAACTCCTTCCTGCATGGTTTTGTACGGGAGTGGGAAATAATGTATGTGGGTCTGCGTCTGACGCGCGGTACGCGGTGCACACGATACGGGTTCCATCCTACCTTATTTTTTTTATTTCCCAGCTCAGTTGAATGAATGGATTCATTGGGAGTCAAAATTTGGGAGGAAATCTGGTCTAGCAATGTATATAGGAGGAACGTATGTATGTACATAGTAGTAGGTTAGGGAAGGAGAAAAGGAAAGCCTTTGAAATAATATGTATAACACATTATTACATATGGTGACAAGAAAATGTATGATGGGAGTCATGAGCAGGAATCGACTTGATGTCGGTGCTTGGCATTGTTTTGCAGTTAGCAAACAATGGACAGCCAAGTGACACGAGTTGGTTGTTAGACGAGAAAGGACAAAACGACGGCCGTTGTCTCCCCTCCTTCTCTTTCACCAACACATCATCGTATCCTGCTCCTAACAAACACATGCTTGACTATATCAAGCTCCGAAACAACAATAAAAGAGGAGTATAAATACAAAGTGTACTTGGAAACGCAATCCAAGCAACTTTGTATCTCTTCCTGAGCTTTCTTTGAGTTGTTTTGTGCGAGAGGCAGGAGTGGAGAGCAATAGCATTCAACTCGGAAACCCTTTCATAGTTTTGTAGCAAAGCTCTTGTGAGCAATCTTTAGCCATTTTCCTATTATGCATTGTCTCATCAAATAAAATAATTCAAAATAAATGAGAAATGGGAAAATCTCTTTTATTGCTTCACAGAGACTCTCTCGAGCAGAGAATATTAATTCCATCAGAAGGATCCCAACTTCACTTCCGGTCCCTGTATCAACCACTTTATCAAACTTTGACATTAGCACACCGCACCGTACCAACTTTATGAAAAACTTTAATTTTTCTTTATAAGTGAGCCCTACACAAAAGCTATAGCTCCTAGTTCCTACGTACACATTCACTGATTCACACACTCACACTCACAATGGCAAATCATATGCATTCTCAAATCCTTACCCGTGGGACAAGTTTCTTTACTTAAACTTCCTTTACAATGAACCTCACTAAAAGAAACTCCAACTTGGATGCATAGACGTATGTGTACATATTTTCGATTTAGTTTGTTATTTGTAGGAACACCGAGCTTGGAATCCTTATTCATCCATAGCATAGGCAGAATGATCCTCTTGGTTTTTAAAGGAGAGTTTAATACGAAATGAAGATTAAGTGAGACTGAGCAGTGTATTACTTTTCTATAAATAGATACACATATGCATAAAAACAGTATAAGGCTAAAGGTTTGCACACTGTGGGAAAATAAATTGTATGAATAGAATGACCTTATGACGACTACTCAGTGTCAAAAATCCCAACCATGTCTATTATGTAAACGTGAGATGAAAGAGTATGTGAGTGAACGGTTGGGTGGTGATGGTGGCCTCTGCTCTTTTCTTTCTATATGGCCTCCACCATCAACACTCAGATTCTCTCCCTTGTCAACTTATATATGTCTACACAAGCAGATTTACACCTACAATTACAACACCAACTAACGTACATATTAATATTATGGTCAATGTATCATGATCAATTCAATACGAGATACACTTGCATTGTTGTCGGTTATAATGGCACGCGTAACTTTTAGATAAATACATATTTTCTGGCTGTGTACGTACTGAAAGGGACACTACCAATTAATCGTTCTAACAATCAAAATCAAATAGAATCCTTTATCCTTTTCTCACTGTCAATCACATTTGATTAAGGCTCAGTCAGGCGTTAAACTTTCCTCGCTTCCCCTCCCATTTTTTCTCTAGTCATAAACTTTGGTTACATATGCAAGGTTGTTTGGTAAGAGCCAACGTGAGATTTCAATATTTTGTCCATATTACGTAATCATTGTAAAACGAATTACTTGAACGAGGAAGGGAAGAGGATACAGGACTCACATTTTTACCACCACCGCTTATTGAAATTAAATGAGTGGAAACGAGGGTGGGAAAAAAGAGTATTAAATATTATTACTTTTCCATTGGTTCCATTTAACCGTTTCTCATAAAAAAAATAGCGGGATGGCAGGGAAAGTAAAATGACACGTCAAGTAGAAACTGAAAATTTATCGGTGTTAGTTAGCAAAAGCACAAAAAGGCAGTAACCATTGTAGGTTGAGTAGAAGCATGTGAAACCATTTTCTGCCTCTCGGACTTGGAAGCAGAGATAAAAATGAATGAAAATGAGAATAGCAAAGCTACTTTTAAAATTTCCTGGCTGGTTTAATTGTAACCAGAGACTGAATGAAAATTAGAATTACGTAGCACATATACATTACAAATGTGGTCTAGCTGGATCAAGTCCAGGAAATTTGTATTATCATTTTAAGGGTAACAAGAGGGAGAGAGAAATGTTGGGGAGAGAGAAAAGTGCTTTGATTCTAGTACCAAACTCCGTGTGGTAGGATATGAGGTAAAAGTATGTATATAGCTGGAGGAGCTGGAAATAAGCAAGAAATGAGCGTGAGAGTAAGAGTGCACAGTGGAGAGATAGGAGAGATAATATGAATGAGGCTAAAAAGGTATTTTTACAAGAAATAACATTTAAAGTTGTAAAGCCTATTGTGTTAGTGTGGTTGATGATGATGTGATAGTGAGTGGTGTAGTTAGGATGTTTGCTTTGATGTAAGGAAGGATAAGGAAGATAATAAGGTGGAAAAGAGTGGGTGATACAGAACAGACAAAACTGGAGAGGACAGGCGGGCTCGAGTGCTGGTAACAACTTTCATGAATGCTACACACATAACACATAGACCCAGTATATATAAATATATGTGCACCTACAAAGGCACTGAACCAAGTTCCCCACTTACCCTCCATCCTGCAGTACTTATCACATGGTGGTATATGAATGGTGGTAGGTGCATAAATTAAGTTAAGGGGTTGTGCCCATTCGTTTGTTAGCGTGCACTGTTGGTGTACATGGGGAAGCTGTGGAATGAGCCGAGTAAATATGCATGTAGCTCTCCGGATATAAGTCAGTCACTTGTGTAAGCATTTAGTTTGGCGAAATGGATGTTATCTACAGAGGTAACCGTTAGTACGCACTTAGTATTTACAAGTACGAGTGGAGGGACGTGGATGTGGCTACATACGTAGATATACACATGCATGCATATGGGACGAGGCTAAAGGGAAAGTTGGTCGTTGGCTGTCGGTCGGTCCAAAAACTAAGATAGTTATTGTGTGCCAGCTTGGATGCTAAGAATGAGAAGTTTCTGCGTTGGAAGAGTGAAGTAGGTAAAAGTTATATATATTTTGAGGACGGTCGTCAGAATAAAAGTGTCATTACTCAACGTCTAATTGTGTTAGTCTCTACGGGCATAAAACAAAGGCAGGACAAATGGTCGGGAAATATAAGTTAGAAGCTCATTTCTACAGCAATTACCTCCGATTACGACTCTGTTTCAACTTTGGAATGGAAAAAGATTTAGAGCGAAGGGATTTTATCATTGGGTCGGCATGAGGACCTATACTTACTTACGGCTAGGCTCTGTCTGCATCTTCCTCCTCAGCTCTTCTCTCTCTCTCTCTCTCTCTCTTTCTTTCTCTACTGCTCATCTTCTTAGGTTTCCTCGCCTCGAGTCATTCGATCTTCTCTTGCTCCTATCTCCTCCTCGTGAATTTTAAGGCTTAGAGTTTTTCTCCTTGCGAGAGAGGATGAGGACGAAGTAGTGGAAGAAGACGTGGAGGAGGACGAGGCTAGGGAAGACATAGGGAAAGTGTATGCATGTGATGTTGGTTGAGGTAAGGCATTTATACTTAGTGAGTTGAGTAAAGATTGTTTGACTACAAGTCCGTATCTCTGTCCGTGTAAACGAGCCTACAGAGACAAGTGGAGCTCCGGTGTGGGTATGTGGGTATAGACTACCTTGTGGTTCGGTGACGACCGTGGACCTTGCCAACTGACTATCGTCTCTCAGGCCTCGAACCAAGTCGTCAAACTCTTTTGACTCTCCTAGTAGTCAATGTACTGTGCATGTATGTGGAGTTAAGAGGAAGGGATAAGGAGAGAGAGAGAGAGAGAGAAAGTAAGTGTGTATTGTGCAGAGGAAGCATTTGGGCGGCATTTGTTGGAGATTGCAAATGAGATGATTGAGCTAGAGTGATGTATGGTGGATTTTTGGGAGGATCCAAAGAGAAAAGTTGAGTCGGAGATCTCAAGGAACATTGGTATCATATAAAAGAGATAGAAATAGAGAGTTTTGGATAGGCCTCCGGCAAGCTTCTAAATGAGAAATCCTGCTTAATGTTTCCCCAAATGATCATTACATTTTCCCAACTCATCAAACCCATTACAACTTCATTACAAGCAATTGCCTATCAAACTATATATCCCACCCAGCCGCAGACAAACTTTCCATTCGTGTCCTTCCTTTCGTTAGAAGCTTTCCTCTTTTATCTCTCCTCCCTAACTTGCATGATCATCATCAAATCACCCTTCCTTCCAATTGCTCTACCCTCTAATTTCAATTCTTCACTCAACTTCAGTCTTCATCTCTTTAAGTCCTCGTCTACCTCTTCCTAGTCGTCGTCGTCTTCGTATTCCTAGCCTGGCTCCGCTACCACTACCACCACGAGACGTACTATAACCTCTTTCTTTCATCCGAGCTCCTGCTCACATTTTATACTCCTTGGTCACAATAATCTCCTGCCAAACTTATCTCTCTCTCCTTCCGTCCCAGAGCTTTCTCCTCTCTCTCTCTCTCTCTCTCCTTGCTCACCTTTTTACTCGATTGCCTCCACTTTCTCTGCTGACACAGGAGTTATTCCTTCCACACTGTATCTTTTTCCTGTCAACTTTTCCCATGAAACTAACAGGTCTTTTCTAACCCATCAGATTCACACATCTCTATCTTTCCCCCCCACCGTACCGTCCACAAACTCTGTCATCCACGGCCTATAACATCCCTACATTTTGTTACTTAAACCATCCCCTTTGTCAATTTTGTCCCAATTATCATTTCCTCACAAGATTTACTATATTCGATTCATTCCTTCTTTCTATAATCCTTTCCCAACATTATGTACAAGTTCAAAGTCATTTGAAAAAGATTTGTGTTTTTAAATTTATGCCAAGTTTCTCCCTCTCTCTTCTGAATAAGATATCTAATTTTCATCTCCGTAGTAATTAAGCTTTTGTCTTTGAGAAAAGCCGCCTTTATATAACCAATTTCTCATTAATAGCTTTGCTGCCTTAATTACTATATAGGGGCGGTGTTTGCCGAGTTCCTTTAGAATTACTCTTGTATGTCCGTTTGCTCTCCGCCTCCCGATGACTTGAAAAGTAATGAACCGATTTTAACCAAAGTTGGCAGAGACGTTTCTCATATGAAGTGCTCCAATGAATTTCTAAATGATTGAAATCGGTCCAGGTATTAAGAAATTACTCAGAAACAAAGCTCATTTCCCTCACCAAACGTTATGACAAATTGCTCTTTAACGTGAAAAATCAACCCGTTTCAACCAAACTTTCCAGTCATAATAAGCCAAGTCATAGAGAAGATAAATTACATCAAAATCAAATTTCCTTGAAATCCATTCGGGGATTGATAGAGAAATTAAAATAGTTGGCAAATCACATGGCTTGAGTGTGATTGAGGAAAGTTTTGTATGTACATACTTGGCTAATAATGGCGGGAAAGGTAATCTCCAGACGACTAGGGCTATAAAATAGCAAAACAACTCCACTGCAATAGCCATAGTCGCAGCGAAGGCTGTGCCAAAGCGAAATAAGCCTTAAATCGTCACGTAGGAGAGATTTTTAAAACTTTTATAGCAACTACACAAATTGAAATGATTCTGTGTACTGTACATTTTCGTAATAATTATTTTGAATTTCAACTACACAAGTTTTAAATTAATTGAAATGTTGAAATATCAGCACAACAGCTCTAACCAAGTTATACGTTATATTGTAGTAGCGCATACTAACAAAGCAGAGCTTGACAGCATATGAATAGGAGGAAATTACGTAGGTGATAATTATAATTACATGGCTGAATGTATCAAGAATGCGTGTGAAGTTTCAATGGAGCGAAGTGACTTAATTGATGTAGCTTCTTTCCTTCTCTCCGCATACTCCTTGATTCTCAGTCCGATCCCACAAAGTGTGTTTCTGACGGACTCGTTCTCTCAAATAAGAGTCAATCAGAAGTTTGTTGATTAGCTTTGAAGCTCATTAACGTTTCATTATCTGTAGCTCCCTTCATAATAGTTATTTGCTGAGGACGATAAATTCAATCAGTCATTTTGGTTTTGTTCCCACCGACTCCACTAAATGATGAACAGCGAGAGCGAGAGCGAGCTTCTCTCTCCATCAGAGAAGGAAAACAAAAACTTTGTTACTTAAACTGCTATTTCTCCATACATAGGAACCAAGTGGTCTTAAAGAAAATATAGGAGAGTAAGAGGAAAGAGACGATGAGTGAAAGCAATGAAAGTACAAGGCATCAACCACAGGAGCCTACGGACTCAATGTAGGTATACGTGCTATAAGGAAACTCAATAAATAAATTCAGACATGTAGTGTATAAATTGACACGATTGTCTTCTCACCACCATGAGTTACACATCAGTAATATTTGATACTCAATTCAGTAAACCATTGTCTGCTCACTTCTCCTCTTGTTCATAGTACAAATGTTAGTAATAGAGCTCTCGCTCTCTCTCTCTCTCTCTGTCTCATGGAAATGTGCATATCAAGTATTAGCGTGCAGAGAGTATACATAGAAAAGGGACTTTTGTCTCGGAGTTTCTGAGAATTATGGTAAAATAATAAATAGGGAGAGATAGTGGTGCATGATCGATTCCATGTGTCAGACTGATGAGAGAAACTGTCGTTCCATGATATTCAATTTATTACAAATGTAGATATTATTACAAGGCATATTATTTGTTGGTATTTGTTGTAGGGTCAGCCCCGGACGGCTTTTCCTGCTACCACCAATATTCATCTAGATATTACCTTCGTCTCTCCCCATCCAAACGTACTTGACAAATATTCATTTCGCTTCCTTTGTTTCCTCCGCTCGTCACGCCACATTCCAAGTGCCTGTGCTTTATTAATTCCATTATACAAGTTAATATCACGCTAACTTATAAGGTGAAATAATAAGGTGAATCGCTGCCACAACAGCTCTACACTCACAATTCCCTCTCTTGTACTATTATTCTGTATAGTAAAACTAGTCGACTCTGGACATAGTGACACACTACACCGTCTCCCTCAAGCACACATACATAGTAAATATACAGAGAATCTAATAATGTGCACCATTTGAATGATGTGGCAGTTAAGGCTTCGTCGTTATACCTCCACAAGTATCCATTCTCGTTGGAGAGAGAGAGAGAGAGCGAAACCACAAGAGTTATTGTATCTAATACCAGTTTCAATTGTCCATGCTACATACAGCAGGGCTGGAAGGACAAAGCATTAAACTACAACAACAAATACAATAAAATACAAACATTACTATTGGCCATGCAGACGTTACAGCAGGCGTGGAAATGTTAAAGCTAAACAAATTATTTAAAGCTGTATCATTCTCAATTTCTCTCGCCATCAGACACACACACACGACCACCATGTATTTACACGAATAGAATAATTACTTTTTTCAATTGTGTTTACTTAATCAAATGGGCTCGAGTATTATTCAAGTTGAAAAATTGGTTTTAACCCCATTATTCCTTAGTTTTTGAGACAGAGAGTGGGGAAGGTTTCATTGCGTGCATAGATGAGAACTATTGGGATCCACAGTTGGTAAAAAGTAATCATTGTTGAGCATAATCCACCTTTTACTCCCTTCCATGTATATACATGGCTATAATTTATGTACATTGACATACATGGAGATGCGTGTTGGGCTGAGGAGAAATTCTCTCTTTTGATATTAAATACATAAATATGTACACCTACACATATAGAGAATCACACATAATAAACATACCGCGGGTCTTTGGTAATTCCTATCCCCGTGTCCTTGAGGATTATGGCTGCTGGGAGTGAGAAAGTAATAAGTACGGAAAGTAATAAATCGAAAGGGGTGCATAGCATGGTACACATGGGTAATAGATTTCCTTCCACTTGAGTATATATAGGTAGAAATGTATGCACCTTCAGAATTTTCCCCTTGATATGATCATTATTCTAAATAAGAATATAGTTGTGTTATGAAGTTGAGTTACTTTACTATTCATTCCCTCATTTAATTCCATCGCATGCTCTGACAAGGAGGAAAGAGCTATGTAATAATTACCAATTCCTCTCTCCAAGATATTCATAGATGCGAGCACAGCAAGAGCTCTGACTGACTCAGTTCTCAAGCCTATACATGTTGCCTTACTATCCGACTACACATGTGTATCTCTAGTGATTAGTTCGTCGTCATGAAAGGAGCATTCAGGCTTGGCTCTCTACCTCGGCATTAGAAGTTATTACGTGCAAGTATAATCGATCTGAATGCATATCACTTTTGTAGATATTTAACTGTTCATATAAGATGAACATTTTGAGGAGTACGTAGTAGGTGTGTATAGTAGATATTTTGCGTATAAAGAAGCTCAAGTTGAACTTGCTGTGTGAGCTAAGATGTAGGTATAGTTATAGGAGAAAACCTCAAGAAATTTAATTATTTATGAGACGGATACATTTACTAACGACTCAAACTTGGATTTCATTGGAAAGACATGTTTTTCTCGACTATGCTTTCCAGATAAATCGGAAGATTTCCAGGGGTACTGGAACTCTAATAAAAATCAGCCTTCCCTCTCATGCACCATCATAGCCTCTTACATGGGATTCACAATAGAATTTATTTCCCACAAGAAATATGACCCGAACAAGTATTTCCCATTCGCATTCCACTTTACAATTCAACTCCCATCTGAGTGAGTACCCCAAAGATCATAAAGAAGAGAATGAGAGATTATGGAATGTGTTCGTATGAAATGATGCAACACAATCAGATGCTCAAGTACTAAATACATAAGTATACTTGCATGCTTTGCTTTTCTACAGTTAAAATCAAGATTGGTGAGCAAGTTAATATTTTTCATGGTATGTAATTTAATATTTTTATTTTCTTCCTTTTCTCATTCACCTCCGCATTTATTTTTCTTTGTTTCTCATACATTATTATTATTATTATATTATATCCTCATGCCATCATCATAGTATTAATATAATTATAATGGTAATAGTAATAATAATATAATAACTTTTTTTTATTCAAGTCCATGGAAAAGTGCCACAAGAGAATATATGTAGACACACTCTTGAATATACTTTCTCTCCCCTTAATATTGGCTAACAACGAGAGATAGCATGACAAAGTGTAATAGATTTAGTAACAATACTAATAATCATATTTTAAAAAGGAGACCAGAAACTGAAAACATGAAAATGCTCATCCCATGTCAGTAAACCACCACATGATCATTTACAGCTTTCAACACATATAATATGTATGTACGTATGCATATTTATCTTCTTTTTTTGCTATGACTAGCTTTGTAGTTTATAGCAGTCCACTTCACTTTGTTTAAAATATCCTATGTATTGTATTGAATTCAGTTTTTTTATAGCGTATAGGTATCTATTGCTACATATAATTTATGTATATATATAAACTCATAAATCTACAATTTATTTCCCCATATCGTATATACATTATGATAATAATATTTTCCGTATTTGTTTTACATGTAATAGGTAACCATATATGTAAATAACATTATTATTTTTAAAATCAACAACAAGAAATTCTTAAATTAATCACCAGATAGTTATGAAAGGTGTTGCGGTCAAGCGGAAAAAAATACAGGGATGGTGATTTTATCATGATTGGTGTGGTGATATTGTAATAAATTGATTCATCTGAAAAATGTACATTTTTTTTACAACCTTACCTTTTTAAAAGTAGACAAGGCTTTATCCTGTGTAATTCATATTTATATCTATATATATATATATATATATACACACATACATCATTTAATATTATTTCATCCATCATACCACACAAACAACTAGAATGTAATTGTATACGTTTTTTCACCGTGCATTTTAAATATACACTTATTAGCTATTTTGATGTACCTTATACCCTTATTGTTGTAGTATTATGTAGGACTTATTTCCTTAGGAATTTTCTCATGTAACATTATAACAACTAACTATGGCACCTACAAAACGAAAACTAATGGTAAATTGTAGTTTTATTGAATGTTTTTTTATCTGTTACATGGTATAGTATATATGGCTATATTATAAACCCTATGTATTTACTGGCTAATATTCGTATTTTGTTTGGAATAAAAAACGTTTTCTCAAAACTTGAATTTTTACAATTTTATCACACCTGCCTTACTATGGGTATAGATGTGAAGGTATGTATGTACAGACTATAATAATTATGATGTAGCTACATTTTTGTACTACATGTAATTACATTTTCTACACATCATACCCTTTCCTAGTGCACGGCACATATTTTTTTCCACCTGTGTATTATATAGTAAGTAATAGGGACTGTTCACAAATTATTTGACAGTGCCTTTTAGTAGTTGATTGCTTCATCACTTGAAAATAATCAGGGTACTTTTTGAACACAAAAATTCACATTTTACTTAATTTTTTTTGGCTTCCTTTATCCTTCCATTCCATGTTTTATTATGTTGGGGGTGATAATCACTATAAATTAAGTCCTTGCTCACATTACATATATTTCCCATCAACAAGTAGATTCAGCTGATGACAACCAACAAGGACAAGTGGGTAGTAGTGAGTAAATACTGCACCACTCCGTGTCGAGTTGGTGTGTGTATATAGGGCTCCTGCTCCCCGCTCTTTATGCCATGGGTTTCTCTATAAGTAAGTACATACAACTGAAAGGGAACTTCTCCGCCGAAACTACATGTAGATGCGTATGTTATGTGTGTAAAAGAATGTGAATACACTGGGGTAGAAGGTTAGTAGGTACTAGTAGGTACAAATTGAGCTCTTTTTTAAAGCCTCTTCTCCTCCTCCGATCCTCATGCATCGTATACATTCTGTTTTATCCTTTTGCCTCAACTCCTAAAAAAAAGTATACATTCGTATTTCCCTATATCAGTCCAACAGCCGAACATGACATTTTCCAGGGTTCAGCTAATTCAAATCAAAATGAATTTCAACGTATACTCAATGAAATAAAATCCTGGAGCAGTTTGTAGTTTTTTTATAGAGACTGTAGGTGATTGAATTAATTGAAAGCAGGTGTGAATTTGAAAAGGATCAATTGACACGTCCCAGTTGTGTGGAATGGTTGGCTAATTTTGCTCCTTTTAAATATTTTATGGGGATGAACACAATCTTTTCATGACACTTGTTCATACAAACCGAGACTGGATTTTTCTTCTTTTTTCACTATTAAAATTTTCTACTGTAGAGACTAAGATAATTATTATTGAAGGAGTTTCTATAGGGAGGTACAATGTATAATTGGGGACGGTATTCAAATGTGTAAGTTTTAAGCTTGAATGGATTCGGGGTTTTATATATTGTAGTAAAGTTATTGGTACACAAAGGTCTATGAATTTGGGCTCAATGGATCATATTATATATTATGTGGATACGCCTAAAAAGGAGCTGTAATTCATAGCATGTAATTTCCTTAAGGATTTTTACGTTTTGATAGGACGAGGCATGGGAAAAGTACATAGAAGATAGGAGAAGGTCCTGAAGGTAAGTAATTTCTACGGTATATGTAGGAACAATATTCCGATTAGTTTTCAGTGTCGTAAACACCAGTTAGAAAGATGCTTATGTAGCTTTACAAGAACAAATTTGAAATGTTTTTAGGTGGAATTAATTTCCTCCAGGTTTTATAGTATGTGAATTTGTCAAGTTTATGTTATAAGCCTAACCTCAACTTAAAGGGAAAGTTATTACTCGAGAGGAAAATTTCTAGTGGAGAAATCCAGTGCAGTGGTAGTGGTATATATTACACTAGGGGCAATACATGTACTTATTACAAAAGCTGTTACATGGAACTTCCTCCCTATATAGTGTATATACTCATACAATATAATACATAAATACAACAAAGTAGAATGAATGGTAACGGTTGAGCGTGCGGAATAATTGCAGGGGCAATCTCTTGGTTGGAAATCAATTTGGATGCCTATACATAGAGATATACATGTACAAGTTGGAATCACTTGTCACGCTTGAGCTGCTATAAATACCGGCCGTATACAATCGATAAAATATCGTTGATTACAGGAGACTTTAATTCAGCTGACATAACAATTAACTAATTAATTGCGCATTCTTCCCAGGAATGCTCGCTAACTTAATTAAGCAGAGAATTGATACACGTATGTATGCACTTGTACATTGAGACAGACCCGGAGAGAGGATGTATAGTTATTAGGTTGATTTCTCTCATATACATGTATAGTCATGTCATGCATTACGATAGTTATACAAATTGGTACATTTGCAAGCTACCATTTGGAGGAGTTCGTAATGGCATGGTTGTCACACGAGTATCTATAAACCTAAATGTACACCAGCAGTGATAAAACTTTTCGATCCAATTGATTGAAATTTCCTACATTCTCTATAGTCTGCTCTGCTCGAGCCAAAACTAAAAAGTAAGTCTGCAGGATTTCTGTAATGACTTCAAGTTACAAGCTAATAATAACAAAGTGATAAATCATTGACTCTCAACTAAGCTATGGTGTGTTTGTGTGTGTGAAGCTACAGAGGAAGGACTTGTACAAAGGATATTTTCGTAATGGATGTGTAATGAATCCCTCCTAACTTTTATGTATGATTAGCTAGAATAAAAATAAAAACTTTTTATTGTAATGCATACTACTACATACATGGCTATATTGGTTATATGTATCAAATTGAAATTCCATCAGCCAACCTCATGAAGACGCTCGTAGTAAAAACAGTTGAAGGGGGTGGGAGGGGAGGGGGGCTGTGGAAATGCCAGTAACTTATTGTTAGGATGAAATCTAATAATAATTATTATCGACCTAGTACTATGTACTTGTTATAATGAAGAAAATTCTTTGATAGTGGGAGCAGTAACATTATGACGGTATTAATGATGCTGCCTTGATGAATATAACACTAGTAACTTTATATCCCCCGAATGTATGAATGTTTGGAGCAGATAAATTAAAATCCGTAACAATGGCATATAACATGATTTATGGAGAGGAGCGGTTAAGTTTCAGTGGAATTTGTTGTCCTCATGAGATTTTCGGGGCCGTACCCGTATGAGTTTGAGGCATTGACTTTGTAAAAATGATTGGCACCTTGTGCTTCCGTCCAAAAAGACTATGCTATGTTGCTGTCCTTTGAGCTACAGGCTGTTGATGGTGGCCCATGGATGATGGGCTCAGTGACTGAAGTTTCGGCGACAGCGAATTCGAGTTACTGTTCATGATCGTGCTGACATTGTTATTTGTCTTGGAATCCTGGCTGCTCATCAAAATTACACATAACAACACATATTCATTAGCACACTTCTCATTGTCATTGGGTAGGGAAGAAAAACAAGTTACTAAAATAGGCTAGAGTTCCTAATGCATTGCCTAAACGCGCCTGTACTAGTTTCATCACATAGAAAGATATTGACAAAAATTATTATTATATCAATCAATCCTTCCTTCATTTTATCATCCACTAACAATCTGTTGATGGTATTTGAAAAATATTTTTATCATCTCTTAAAAATGTTTCCATTGCATTGATTTTAGATTATGTACACAATACTCGTTTGTTTTTCTGTAAGTGTAAAAGCTCCTGAGAAAATAGCCTTGCCAGATGGTGAGAATCCACCGAATTAAATGCTTAATGAAAAGATCTGCGAGAGAAGATTGAGAGAGACTTCCCGAAGAAACGTACCTTCTTAGCAGGGCTAAATTTCCCGGACTGTAAGCCATATTAGCGAATACCATCCTTTCTTCATAGTCATACTCACAGAGGATTTTATTTTCGCAGAGGTAAAATCGGTCACCAACACAGAATCTAGGGGTCAGATAAAAAAAATGCCAACTGAATTTTTCATAGAGCTTTAGCCATATACCGCAATATATATAAAAAACACCACAAATTACTCCTATGAATTTTTAATCGGAGTACGAAATTTAAAAGCGAGTATTAAAATAAATGACATGTTTGTTTTACATAAACGATAAAAATTTCCATGTAAACAATTACTAATGTAAACAAAAGGGAATAAAAACTGGAAATAAATGCCCTTATCCATTTCATCTAAAACTGTTGGTCAAATTTAAGCTTGTGTGGTAGTAACATCATACAGAAATGTTCCACGTTCTAATATCGACAAAAAATATGGATTACCTGTGATTGCATTGCTGACACGCAAAGCATTCCAGATGATATACATTAGCCCGTGCTCTCATGACCATTTCAAAGGCTGGAATTACCTTGGAGCAGGCAGCGCAGTAGCCTGTATTGCCGAACAATCTGTAATGAATTAATTAGGAGCCGCTGAATATTTTTCTTTCAACTTTATAATTTACAGACTCAGAATCATTAGCCTCGGAATTATACACGCCATAAGTTATAAATACAGACATTAAATAAAAATTCCTAGCAGAAACTGACAAGCACAGAGACTGGATTATTTTTTAATTTGAATGTACAGAAACTTGAGGAGTTGGTTGAGTACACCTATTACTCTAACTCATAGTGGAATAAAATACTTTGGAAATAGTCGCCACAATCATATATGAGAGAAAAGGTAGAAACAACAATGAAGCGAGTTAATGAAGCTGGCCTATGGAAGAAACTTTTGTATGCACAGGGAATTGATAATGAATAGAGAGGGAGAGAGAGAGAGAGTCGGAGATGTTAGATAGGTAAATGCAGTTGTGTGCCTAAAAGCTAATTAGTGAAATAGGTCGTTTAAGCAAAACCAAACGGACCGAAATGAAGGGGTGCGAGTCTGATTAAAGAGATGAGACGACCTTTATAGAAAGCAAAAGGCACAGGGACTAAGGCAAAGGAGAAGTGGAGCCAATGTGGAGTGGATGGATACCTTCTACATTACATACTCTCTCAGAGGCTCTGTATATGTGTATAGCTATATGTGTATGTGTGTGTGTGTGTGTGCGAAAGAGAAACAACTGCGGGAAAATATCCGGGCGGAATTTGAATCCCTAAAACTCCCAACCTCCCCCATCAAAAAACCAATTCAGATTTACATAAAGTAATTGCTGAATTGTTACACATTGAATTCATTCGCTAGCTCTTTATTCACATCGTGTTTTTGACAGTGAGTTATTGTACTTGTGAGTTTTCAATTAGTTTGTTTACGCTCCCGTAAAAATTCCACTTTCCCCATCCCTTTTAATGAAAGAATAATAATAATTAAGCTCTTTAAAGCTTGACGTATTATATCTATCCAGCGGCGCTCATTTTTCCGCAGTAATTGAAGCCAGAAACTAAATCCTTCCGCCTCTCTCTCTCTCTCTCTCGTCTACTACTAACTACTACTACTACTTCTCTCTCTTTTTCTTTCTGATGAATCTCTATTATATACATCTCAAAATATATCCTTCCATCAGAGAGCTATACACTTACTACAGCCATTATACAGAGCAAAGAGAGAGAGAGAGAGTTAAGTTGTATAAAAATAATGTTATACGTGTAAAACTGAGAAATACTAGAAAGCTGGAAGAGCGTGCCAAGCAGGCAATTCTCGCAAGTTTCTCGCTGAGTGTCCTATCCCTTGCAAGCAATCCTTTCGTGCCCATCTCCGTCCAAGCAATCCTTTACTCCATCAAAGGACACGCACCTTTCCACGTCAGACTCATTGAACTACAAGGGAAAGGTAATAGACTCACCTGAGGTAGTCTCTTTTGCATAGAATCAAGTTGGCTTTCGTGTACAATGTCGAGCCCACTTCTCCCAGCCGGCAGTCACAGCAACCACATTTTAAGCAGTCTTCATGCCAAAACATGTCCAATGCTTTGAGTAAAAACCGATCCACGATCCGCTTCCCACAACCTGCACAGGATGAACCACTGAAATCCGCTCCGCCGTCCCGGTGATGTCTTGAATTGACCACGCCGATTCCAACGTCTCCATTCGTCATCACGCCGGGTTCACCTCCTGTCAAAGATCAGTAATTACCAGATTTATTATTAATACAATATTTATGGGCAAAACGAATTGTAGCACTTCCCTATTTTGTAGTATTTACTTTTTAGGGTTTGCAGGACAGTCAAGAGTAAAATTCTAGGGGGGCTACCGATGCTTTTTTTAATGTTAATTTTTAGTGTATTTTAACCAGCAGAAGAGAAACTTTCCTAATTTCTGAGGACTGATGTGGTTAACCAGGCGGTTGGTAAGCTGTCAAGGTATCTTATGCTATGCATAAATTGGAGGAGTGAGACAGGAGAAAGGCATACTGCATGAAAAACATTTACACCTTATCCTTTCTCCGGTTCTCTTTTGCCTTGCCTTCAGCTATAGCTGTATCCCTTATTGTTGCTCTTGTAACTCAATATTGTGTCACAAGGAACGAATTTCATTGAGATTTTTGTGACCGCAGTGTGCAAGCAACCTCACCTTAAAAAAATTCTCTCCTCTTACCTATACATTACTTGAGGAGCAAATGCATACACAAGGACTTGAAGTTAGACACTACTGTGTGGATGTCGATTCGGAGGAAGCCATTGTGTCAAGTGATAAGTGCGATGCCGGAAATGACAGTGTGATCTTCCATGGAAAATTCGACAGTTTAGAACATGATGATGAGAGCTCTTGTGCCTTCAAGCTGTGAGCACATCAGATCTCGCTCCTTCCTACTAAGTGCACTGCCTTAGTATATACACGTACCATTACATATAAACATACAGAGTAAGACATGGAGGAGGGCAAACTAGGGAAATATGTTCAACCTTTACCTATGTAACCCTCCTGAATGCATAGGCAAGTATCAGTAATATCCGCCCATGCAGAACAACAACGCCGAGGCTGAGACATCTATTACCCTTGCACCCTCCACTCCAGGCCATTGCTGTTCTCCCAACACAAATACCTCCGTAATAGCTACTACATGCATACTGGCATTTAGCTCCAGGTCCTTCTAATACTCCCCGTCTGCTGTCAGTTGTACCCTGATCTTGAGCATTGCTTCAATTCATACCCCACCATAACCACATGAGCCTATTTATTTTATCATAATATCCCCTTTAACCAGCCGCCCTCTCAAAAGCTACTAATGTATCATTTAACATATGAAGTTATTGTGTGTCACCGTCAGCCATCCTCTAGTATATGTACATTGGACAAGGCCAAAGCAGCCAGCTCCTCCACCTATCTCCCCTTTTACCAGTGTCCTCCTTGTTTACCAAGCAAAAGGTAAGTGCATAAATACAAGAACTTATTATACTCTCCTAGAGCAAACATAAACACACATATATATAATTACATATCCTCTCTTTTCATTAACTCATCTTAAGTCTAATCGAATCTGAATGACTGACTCAGTTAATTGAGCTATTCGGTCGGAGCTGAAATGATGGAGAGAAAGTCAGCTTTCTAATTAAGAAACACAATAGTGGAGATATAATTTGAAAGGGACAGCGTACGGGAACCTTTTCAAACGCTTAAATGAACCAATTCGGGGGGCAGTCAGGAAGAGCTTGAAAGAGAAGCAAGCCTTGAAAATACGTACAGGAGTTGATGCATATGTTCGACTACAAATGGACTCAAGCCGCCTGTGTTCACTACACAGGAGGATTCTACTCCCTCCAAACACAAGCTACAGAAATCTTCATGTATGATAGTAGTTCCCTGTATAATTACATACATCCTTACGTTCCAATCCTCTGCTTCAGTGTCATGTACAAGTTCAAACGACGGGAGTAAGACGAGGAAAGGAGAGTAACGGAGAGAAACGAGGAGTGAACTTGGTACTTACTTACTTGGGTAGAGTAGAAAGAGAAAAAAAGATAGAAAGACAGAAGGAGAGAGAGAGAGAGAGAGAGAGAGAGAATCAACAGAGAAACTAGGGGCAGATGGGGAGTTGTAAGATCAACAGTGATGCGATGTGATGTTGGCTCTCCGAGTGGGAGAAACAAAGTGAGTTTGGTGTGCAGAAAATCAGTCAGTTAATGCGATTAAGTTGTCGTATTTTCTTTCACTGGCTCACTTTATTGGAAAAGTGATCTTTTCCATCTCTTTTATTGCTTCTTTTGACCGAAAGTTGGACAAAAATTTGTTTGTTTTCCCAAGGAAAAAGCTATTCTCCGGAGAAGAAAACAACTGCTTGTAGCAAATCGAGGTCTTTTTAGAGATCTCATTAAAAATGTACGAGACACGTGTGGGTCGCCTTTCATCCATGCCTCTGCATCATTCCAGTGCTCATTTTGAGGAAATGCCAATTGTTTTGCCGCTGCTGTGAAGAGTTCACCGGTTCTCTTTCTTTCTCCCCTCTCTCTCTGTCACTTGCTCTTACTTGAGCCCCTTGGTCCAGACAAGAGTACCGAGCCCCAGCAGTTGTCCATTGAGGAATCCAACAAGCCTAGGAGCGGATTATATATACAATGAGTGTGTTCCTATTCTCTGGAGAGGCTCAGCCGCAGAAAGATGAAAGACGTAAGAATCGGGAAATGAGAACGAGATTGGTTGTATCAAAGGTGGAAGGAAATAATGATTGTAAGTCTTTTAAAGGAATTTTATTTCTTCCACAACTACACAAAAAAATACTTGCAGACAGGGAAAGAGAGAGAGAGAGAGAAAGAGAATAAGAAAAATATACACATAAAATCTACACCACGGCATACACATACAACCAACGATGTATTGGTTTCTAAGAGATGCCATTAGAGGAGAGTGAGAGATAGAGAGGAGTAGGCCGAGAGATACGTAAAAGTTGAACGCGCAGAAGTATTTTCTTCTTGGTGGCAAAACAGTCTGTGAGTGTATCCCTCCGCATATTAGCTACATACCTATAGCTATACAGAGCCATTACAGAGGAATATAAACGTATCACAAGGCAATTAATCACAGTAGCCCGCACTTGACGTTTCATTAGCTCGTCTCTTTTCGTTTTCCCAGATTTAATTAACATTGCAACGGTCGAACAAACTTTCGCCAAACCCTGCTGGATCTTTACTCAACTTGTTTTGACGCTTGTATTCGCCCATTTAACACTTGAGCCTCCACGAACAACTCATTCCATCCCATTCCATGACGACGACAACATTTCGTACATACCTTCACCCTTCTCCATTCCTACCAGCCTCCTCCATATATGTACAGTAGGGACCAGCAGTAACAACAACAACAACAACAAAAACAACAACAGCATGCAGAAATTTACTGACATCTCTCACTTCAATCATATCCCCTCTCTGTATTACTTCCATGTCTATTATATTAACTTACATATAATCGCAAGTAAAACTCTTTGTTCTTTCTTCCCTTCCCTTGCTGTGGTGACCACTATGTATTTACGCGTACCGTCTAATGGCTATAGAAGTCCATCTAGACTTCATTAGCTCATATGCGTCCGTTCCACTATTCTCTCTCTCTCTCTCTCTTCCTCTTTCTTTGCAGGGAGAGCCGTGTGTAGCCCGACCTCTGGTCCGTCTTTTCACTCCTTTTTATTCGGGACACGCAAGTCTCCTCAAAACTCGTTTGACTCAAAAACCTCAAAAACTTGTTTGACTCACTTTCTCCAAATTCCTCATGCTGTCCACTCAATCAAATTAATTAACTTGCGATTCGAGCCAATACTTGTTCCAATGTACATGTACAATCTCCCCTTATACTCTCATGCCTTTCTCTCTCTCTCTCACAAGCAATAATCACATAAAACCTCAAGTCATTGCCGCAACCACCTAATTTCCTCTTCTGGATGGCACCGCCGCGCGTTGTGTAGCTATTTGTAATATGGTTGTGTGCCTCTGCTATATCTAAGCCTCTACTATCAGAGAACCACTCATGAATAAATAAATTCTCTTAGAATCAATTTTATGTTTAACCTAGCTCGCAATTCATGTCCTGTCATGCCAACATACTTATCTGGCCAGAACTAACATCAAATGCCCACATGGTTATTACATTATTTCCCCCTGTAAATTTGATTACTTTTCAACACAAAACTAATTAGCTAAGGCTACCAAAACACTGCCCACAGACCCATATACATATACAGGGTATTTAGAAAAGGATAGAAAAAAATACGAGGCAAGGCAAGGAGGCAGCAGGTAACGAGAAGTCGTGAAAAGGGTATCGGCCAATCCATGAAAAACTCCCCACACCCTTCAATCCTTTGACAATGACAACCACACCGATAATTGTTTTCCCTCCTCAGAAAACCCAACTGGACTTACATAAATAATAAGTACAGGGTTAACGTTAATTATCTCTTACAAGAACAACTCTTATCTACTACTGAACATACAAATTAGATTAGTTTGGAATTCTCCACGCAACGCTCAGCTAAATACTAATTACACATCAATCGCACATGGAATCAATTGTTGATGAGATATTTTTGGCTTCCTTTCCAGTTTCCATCCATCTTTTTTTTATGTGTGAGATTTAGCTCCGGTTTTCAAGCCTGAGCCTTTCGTGTAATTAGGAATAGTTTTTTTGGTTTTCCACTATGTATACATATGTATATACATGTATATAGAACGTGGGAGACAAAGCAGGATAAAAAATCTAAATGCCAGGATTACGTCTCATTCCTCACAGAAATAAACAAGGGAGAAACTACTATACACGAAAAACATTGGTTAAGTGAATGGAGGTAATTTATCCTTGCTAAGGCTGAAAGTTTTGTGAGAATTATTGACAATTTTTCTGAGTACGGTTGTGCATGTACAAATAATGTGTATTTAATATAAAATCAACGGTAGTAGCTAAACAGTATGGAATCATTGCCTCAAACTATTTCGAAATGGGAGAAGCAGAGAGAGAGAGAGAGAGAGAAGAGCAGTTACACAGGTAGATAGATGAGGCATTCCTTTACCCTGAGGGTTTACCAGCGTAATTAAAATTTTGGAATCTCTAAAATTGCGTTATTGAGAAATCGAAGCCGGATTGTAGAGATGAAAAGGAATTCTCGAGTTGGATTCTCTCTCTTTCTCTCTCTCTCTCAAATAACTAAGAGATTACAGTTTCATGACTGACGTGGAGTGGAGGAAAACTTGCTGGATCCGAAACCGAGAGGTAAAGAGTAAGGTGAAAATGTAATTAGGCTTTTCAAGAATTTCATCACAAAGTAGTGGCAGGAATGCTTTGCTGTGGGCACGTCTCTCATTCATACCTTGCCAAGCTAGGGGAACACTAACATTTTTCCTTTAACAGTATATTATGACCGGAGAGGCCTCAAAACAACTACCTGTAAACAATGCGGTCCTCGAAAGCTTACCTCACAAATATGTGGCTGATTGCTTCGCAACATAGGAATATATCTACCCGTGAAAAGAAAGAGAGATCAAGTGTAATTCCACGAGCTGAGACAGACTTCCGTGTGCTACACAGTCCAACCTTCCAGTCCCACTCACGTGAAACTTACATATATTATAAAGAGAGATAGTAGGAGAAGACTGCTAAATAGTGCCGACAGATACAAATATTTCTGGCATGGAACGTTATTCGACGAATGTTTGAGTGAAAAGTGTCGATTTTCACAATAATGTTAGCAGTTTCATGTGGTCTTCAATGGAACTCTCATTCTCCAGACTCACAGCTCTCCTGTTACTCCACTTCCCATCATCAACTAATATTGCATTTGGCTCTTGATCAAAATACCTCTATAGAGTAGACCTGTGGTAGAGTCTGGGCCTGGGTCTTATGCACTGCCATAGCAGCTTAGCCAGTTCATCCCAGGACTATTCTGTGTATGTACAAATGCAGTAGTAGTGTGTTTGTTGTGTAATAAAGAGAGTTTCCTCACATGGCACATACTACAGAGACAGAAATACCAGGTGAACATAAAGAGGAAGCTTGGAATCCAACCTTGTGAAGTCTTCCGATTCATTTATACTGAGGTTTACTTTAAGTATCCCACGCATAGCCTACATACCTCTGACATTACTCCTAACGTGACTATCATCCTCACCTCCGCATTTACACTACAATCTTCCCTGCAATAAAGGGTAATAAAAAGTTTGATGAGGAATTCCCACTCATTTTTTTCTATCCTTTTGAATTATTTTTGGGGCGTCTCCAAAAATTATTACAAATTGCTTGGCCCCCGTTTCAATTAGCATGTGATGGCGGGACGTACATGGAACTAAAATCCACTGTAATCAAAACTTTAGCCTGCAGCTTGAGATATACATAGATAGGTTGACATGATATAAAAATGTCTCGAGATTATTTCAATGGCATTTCTAATAGGAAGAAAACTACTTTGTATTCCATTGACCTCCAAACGGATTCCAAGGCTTGTATCATTGCAGTTTGGTAGGAATTGCTCCGAAATTGTAGTCCCATCAGTCCCATATTACACCAATACATTTTAAACAAACCAATGCAATGTACACATTTGGTATTAGAGTGGAGATGGGGTTGAGGCTTGATTCAATGTAATTCCCATGCAAATTCCTCCTTTAAACAAATACACTTTACGTTATATACCTGATTTTTAATTATCCCGACACCTAATTTTTCCACCTCACACCAAATACCAATTTTCCCTGTGAGTTGCTCCTTAATTTGTGTATGCGTAGAATATTACATGGGGTAGCAGATTATTTGAAAAAGTATGTAGTGGGAATGGATACAGATATAGTATATGGGACAAATGTGGAGGAAGCCAGAACCTTTATGAACGCTTCGCTAGCTCTGATGACCTAGCGAGAACCTATTATGTTAGAGTAAGTAAACAACGATACAAATGTGTCAGTTACGCTTTAGATGATTGGTTTGGGCGGAAAATTCCATTTCTTTGCTGACTCTTAAAAATCCTATAGTGGCTTTGAAGTAGAGCACATCATCATGAGAGAGATGAGAATCTTGAAAGAATTTCCTTGCACAAATACCCCAAAAATTCGATTACCCATAATAATAGTATTCTAGACATTCCGTAGACACATTGCAGGTGATCTCGGATATGTCGACATAAAATCAATCTATCCTCACCATCAAATGCATATACGTACTGTATCTATCTACAGATATGTATTCTTACCAATATCTTACCCCGCTATATATCTACCCCTGTAGATTTTGTGCATACCACACAATAATTTCCTTCACATTACTGTATTTAACTTGTACGTCCCCACGTATGGAATGTGCACATTGAAATATAATAGAAAAAAAGCCCTGTGTTTGCAAGAGTCTACTGTCCTTGTTTATGTTTACTACCACAATAAACTATAAGTGGTATTAGAATTGGGGTACAAAAAAAGACGAGGAAGAAAATAAGGGGAGGAAAGAATCATGCAGAGTATAATTTCCTTTTGGAGGAACAGCAAAATTTTTTTGCATTACCGCAGATAAAAATAAGAAATGTTTTTTTTATTTTGTCAGAAATAAAGCTAGTCCCTTTCCCCTTTCTTTCAAGTACAACAACAACAATAGGGGAGACAGTATGGAGTTTAAGAGTAGAAAATGTGTGTAAGGGAATTTACTCGAGCCATCTAGATTGTTCTTGGAAGATCTCACAACAAGTTTTCAACCTTGACTAGTGGGACTTATTAAGTGAAGAAACAAACAGAAACACAATGGGAGATTGGGATATAATTACATACCGCCTGTCAGAACAACATAGGGAATGGAACATTCATGCATGAACAAGCCTCACCGCGCTCTCCATACATAAATTCTTGATGAGAGGCTCAAATTGACTGATTGTCTAATTGGAAATTAATACGAAAGTAGAACTGTTGATTCCAACAAGAGTAACAGAAACTATATAATATTTAAGAGTGAGAAGGGATTCTCAGCCGGCTGGATTAATTGAAAACGAGGAGACGAACAAAACTCTTGGTTGAAGGAGTTGCTGCCAAGAGTTGCCAAGAGAAAAGTAGCACGAGGGAGCTCGAAACTCTCAAACTCACTTTTACTATTAGATAAAGCTTTGCAATGAGACGACCAACTAAAGATACAGCTAAACAAAACCCTTCTCATTCCTCAGCTCATGCTTTACTTGTACTTACTCTTTCTCTGCCTCTCTCTTTCTCTCTGTCTCTCTCTCTCTCTCTCTCTTTCTTTCCCTGTATAAAATAATATAGTCGCAGTTACCGGTTGATAGTTATCTAGAGAAAGGCCAATGTCAGTTCATAAGTTCTAACTGGAAAGTAAGTATCTACTTAAGTCTTAGCTACTGTTACTGGGGTATTATTAAGGACTAAAGATAGAGAGAGAATTTGTTTGTGCATGTATGTGTGTGGGTATAGCTGGGAGGAAGGGAGGCAGGTAGTTTTGGGCTAGGTGTGTACATAGGTATGCAAGTGCCGAGAAAGTTTGGTAATTAAAAGATAAATTTTTCATGAGTTCATCGGTGGAAGGAAATGGTATTCATGGCCAACAAGTGAGCCCACTTGGTAGTGGTAATCTTGAGGATGCAATTAGATGAGAATATCGGGCGGGTAGCTTCTGATAAATAGGCTATGAATGAATAGGAATGGTAATTATGAGTGTGTTCAGCCGGTCAATACGATTAGGATGACTCCTGTGAGAGCAGCAGGAGAAGAGGGAAGGAAGCGAGATGGTTCTTCTATAGCCATATAAACTTGCTCGCTCACTCCTTTCTCTCTCTCTCTCTCATTCCTTGTATTCTCTCTCTCTCACACAGTGTAAAGAGCGCTTTCATACCCCATTCGGAAAATACATATATTTTCATGATGAGAAAAACTCATTAAGTCCTTTTCATAATGAAAACTTTCTTGCAAAATAATTTAACAAAGTTTTAACGAACTTTAACTCTAATTAGATTTCCCTCATAAGCCTTCCCTCCTCGGGCCCTTTTGTCCTATTGTGAATGAATATCCATCCAATCCACGACGTGTGCAAACATTAATGCTCTCCCCGTACATGAATACCGAGATCTGGGAAGAGACCTCAGAGAGAAGCTAATCAAAAGGAAAAACTAGCTGATTTTCAGTGTAAAATAACCATGAAGCTTGAGCAAACCAAGCGGAGAGTTTGTTGAGTCAAGCACAATCATCGTGCATATATCGTTCTATAAATATATATCCAGGCTGAAAAGGAAGGGAAGGAAGACCAAGAGAGTGAAACTGCTATTATATACAAGGGAAGGGGAGAACTGAGAGAAAGGAGAGAGTGAGAATGAAACTCACAACTTTGTGTACGACTTATCCACTATTTCCTCCTTTCACATTAGATGATTGCGTTTAATGTTTTGCGGAAAAACTAAATGACCCCTCGTCTAAATGGGAAGGGAAAAGTTTGGGATGATATTCTATAATGCGAAATTCATGTCTCCTTACATTGCGCCTAAATTGCCATCAAGACAAATGTAGATTTCTTGGAATACCCAAAACCCCGACCACTCAAAGGAGAGACTTTACTAACTCATTTTTCTCTCAATGTCAGTCTATGAAACAAGGAAAATGAATTAAACTCCATGACAGCCGCCCTCCTCATCATTATTACTCTATAGTTTTCACCTAATCACGACTCCCAACTCCTCTCCTTTCCAACTTACACTAATTCCTGGATTTTAAAACCTCCTTCTTTGTGTACCTTTCAAGTCGGGGGCCAACTTTTATAAATTTATTGCGCTTACCTCCCTGTCCTCATCCTCTCGCCTGACAGCACTCCCAACCAACGAGCCGTCCTGGTGACTTGAACATTCCTCCCGCATTAACACATACAGGGACATCTTAACGATTCCTAATGCACACTCAACTACTCTCCTTGTACAAGTCAGTGACTCTGAACGGGAACCAAATGGCCTCCAGCTTATGTAGAATAGCTCTCTGTGGCTACCGACCCACCGACAACGCCGCGCTTGGATTTATTGAAATAGAGGGATTTCCTAATACGTATGCAATAAATATTTGGCACAAAACCCCTCGTCCTTTCTTTCTCTCTCTCTCTCTTTCTATTTCTCTTTTTATAAAAAGCTTCTTTCTATCCCACCAATACTGGAAACTTAGGCGAGTCTCAGGATGGCATTCGTACTACTACGACTATGTAAAAACAGAGAGAGAGAGACCAGAACTTAGGCTGGAAGTGGAAACGTGAAAGGTAACAAGTTTTTATTCTCTGGTGACCCAAGCTTCGGAATCCTTTTCTACCTTGATCTATGACTAGTCGTCCACATTTTACTCCCCACCCCCTCAATACTGACCGAAAAAGCCACTACCATGTGTCAGTGGAGAGCTAAACGCAAATCCCATCAACTTTTCACCCTACTCCCTAAATGCTAATATCTCATGTTGCATTACTCTTAGGATCCCATTTATACAAACATAAGTTAACCTCAAACATACATTAGCCATAACGACTTCTCTCTTTGGCTTCGCTTGAATAAGGAATGGAATCGACCAGAAATGGTCATAAACTATTCACAGGAAAGAACCAAATTAGCAAGCTTATATGTATCCCACTCTCCCAACATTTCTCTCTCTCTTTCCTCCATTCCAATACATTCCACTTGAAATTCCCACACTTGGTCCAAGCTAAAACTAACCGTCTACACTTTCCCTCCCTCTCACGACTTTGGCTCCATTACAATAAACATGTGTGTGCACTTTGACAAATTCCCTTCAGCTCTCTCCTCCATCATTTCATTTTTATACTTGGTCCTGATTAAAATATACTCTCGCTGCCCACTCCAAATACCCTTGCATTTTGTCAACTTCCCTTTCCCTTTGGCATGAGCCATCCCTTTAAATTATTTCCAAGGTTTTCAAACCATTCCTTTTATTTTGCCAAACTAAAAGCTCCTAAAATGTAACATGCATCTTCAAAAATTCAAGACCAACTGCACACGGAAAAGGATGACATGGAACTATTTACTCCGACTTTAAAAACAGGGGAAAGCAAATGACTCTGGTGTGTAGCTATATATGCATAAAAATGTGTTGTTAGAGCTGGATGGAGCTGGGGGAATAACCAAGATCGATACGTTACTGTAATAAAGTCGCGAATGGTAGGAACAGGCCATAGAGAGAATTAAGATCGAAATTGAGACACCGAAGGAAGGTAAAGAAAACGTTGGGAAGGACAATAAGTACCTCTCAAAATGGTGAGTTCATTTTGGTGTTTTCATTAGCGATTTTGATAATGCGAAAGTTGGGGAGCATGGGTTTATATATCTTGATTTATCACAAAGTGATATATATGGATAAAGTGTTAGTAGTTTCAGGAGCGAATGCGAGCGAGAGCGAGACACACACACACACACACATACACTGAGAAGGGTCAAAGTCGGGTGGCTGCCAGGGCAGATGGGTTAGATCGAGTTTAGAGTTATATGGAAAGCGAAAAAGCCGTACAGAAAATGGTATAGAATGAAAATAAATCCCTTTGCTTAATAGACTGCAACATGAATTTGCTATTATTTCCAAGAAGAAGACCGATTCGGTAGATCGGTAAACATAGAATCTGAAAATGCACTTTGCTCTCTTCCCTAACTTTGCTTCTTCCTTTCTTGCTACCACTCTTTGCCTAGGTACTTTACCTATTCCATACTTTTCCTCCTCACCGCCACCTCCTAAAGTAAGCAACCTCATGTCTTCCTGACTTTGCTTTCTTTTCACTTTCACTCCACTTTTCACTTCACATAGCACACAACCTACGTTCCCTCTTTCCCTTATATTGTAGTAACACACACACACACAGACACACGCAGACCCTCCACTATAAACAGTGCAACTCAATGAGTACGCTCCACCACAATAGCGAACTGAAAGAGAAGTGCTAGAGAATACGAGTTTAAGGAAAAAGAGTCCGTTTCATGTCCATATGCACACACATACTACGTCCACCCACCCAACAACCATTGTCCATCCATCATTCCATTCAATATCTATTCACCTCCATGTCCTCCCAGTATCAATCAAAACTCTTAGTTTCACCAATAACAGGGAAGCTTTATCTTAACATGAAACAACAAAATCCACTTTTCTTCAACTTTTAATTGCAATCTAATGGGAGAAAAATGTGAAATAATTCATCTGAAACCCCTTAAAATGAAAAATTCTCATTCCTTTCAATCCCAGCAAAAAAAAATATTCGAAAATTTCAGAATTGATCTTCATCTGCCCAAGTCCCTTGTGAATGAATTAATAGTAGCAGTAGTTCGCGGAAGTTATCGAATAGCTTTTCCTCACTTATACGGTTGAATATGTAAAATCCCATATTGTAAATCAAAACTTTAACGATATACTGTGTCTATTGGAAAATACTAGACCGTATCAGTGAACTAAATTGTTTCATTCTCTCTCTCTGTCACGAGACAAGGAAGGTACGTTACCGTACTATATAATGAAATAAAAGGAAAACTTTTTCATCCTCATTTGTTGCATTTGTGGGGAAGAGGAAATAAGCGGATTTATAATATGCAGAAGCTATCCAAAAGGATTGGGTAATTTCTGTGCAGTTGACAAGGACTGCATCTGCTTGAAAAATCAACTTCAGTCCCGAGCTTGTACACGGTTACGGCGGAGGAAAGGAACGGCACTGCTCGTGCAAAATATGATATAATACACCGTATATAACACACGCACAACATGCATTAGATGACTTGAAAAAACTGAGCAGTAACTGAGTAAATTTATGGAGACACTAAAAGGGTTCCATCACATACAGACATATAAGTTGTCGATGTAATATTGAAACTGGTATTTTGATAACCGTTCCTGGTTCGTTCCTTGTGATATAGACAAAAGGCTTTTTTTCGTATACGGAGCAGGGAAGGCTGAACTTATGCAAGACTCCATGAATGCATTGGCAGAAAGACTTGTGCAAAGATAATACTTGACAGGAAAGAGAGACAGAGAGAGTGGTAGGGGCATAAGTATATACATGGATTTTTTAAGGGAAGCACGTTGCTTCCTTAATGATGTAGCCATTGGTATTCAATATTTAAAAAGATGATAACAAAGTTGCCATTTGGTGGTGGTGGCTGGAACTTAAATAGATTAGGTGAAGTAGAGGGGGATCTTCCAGATCAGAAAGTGCAGGGATCTCAAGCCGGGAAGTGTGAGGATGAGGATCACTTTTATATCATTTATACACTTACCGGTGACGTTCTCCGTCTTGACTTCAGTATTGTGCATTTGGATACCGTCCTCGTAGGCCCTCACTCACAGGAGCAATAAAGCCGGGAGTAGAGAAAACTACAGGCCTGTGTATTTGGTTGGAGTAGAGAGAGAGAGTGAGAGAGAGAGAGAAAAACCGACAAAACTGACTGAACCTGTGGAACAAAAGAGAAAATTAAATGAATTCAACCACCTATCGTTCTCATTCTCTTCCTCTCCAAGACTAAGGCTGGAGAGACTGAGTAGGTTTACTTAATGTTGTTAGCGAACATGAATGAATACGTGGAAGTCGTATAATAGTGTATGTAAGGAGTGTGAGATGTGACACCACTCACAATCCCCACTGCTCTTGTAGCAGCCAGTCCAAGGGAGGATGAGAGGGATAGACAGGAGGTAGTAGGGACGAGGAATAATGGGAATATATGAAAGACAGGAAGTCAAAATCAATAGAGCAAAAGCAAGCGGATTGATTGTGTATGTGTCTATAGATACAGCTATGGATGGGTGTGTGTGATGAAAACCGAGTGGAGAGAGAGAGACGCTAGGGCAAGAGGCAAGAAGAGCATGAGAAAAGGCAGAGGAGAGAATGGACGTGCGGCACTTCACATTTCACATGCTTTTAGCCCCGATGACAATTTCGCTTTACTAGCTCCTTCTCACATTTTCTTCTCGAACACACAAGACTTTAATGTCCATAATGCATAAAGGCATGATGCAATATCCGGATTTGATATCCAGAAATACCAATGCCGATCCAACGGACTCCCTGACGGATGTGACGGCTGACAACGCGGACAAAATCGTTTTTTCCTCGTTCTTATTGCTACCGACCACCACTCATTCTCCTCCTCCGTCGTCTACATTTTCTCCTATATCAATATCAATTGTCAAGTTCATTACTACAATTCCTGCCCTGTCTAACATCTTACACTAAAACCTGGAAAAATTGCTCTCCCGTCCACTCATTCCTCACAGTTAGTCATTTTTATTACCATGACATAGCCTTTATATATCCTCTCTGACTAAATTTATGTGGTTATTACCTCCATTTTCATTTTTAATCATATTCATATATACATATATATATATATATAGAGAGAGAGAGAGAGAGAAGACAATAATAGTAAGCCAACAAATTTAAATTACAAGTCTCAATTCTCGAGAAAATTATTATTATTATTGGATTCATGATTAAGTACATGGTCGAAGAAAATCCTCATGCTTAAGCTTAATCCTCAATATTAGAGTGTACATATGTATGGTAATAGTAGTAGACTTTTCTATGTGAGGCATCAAAAAGTAGGGAATAGTGGTTGAAAGAAAGGGCTATTCTTAAGAAATTGTCTTAGAGACTAATGCGAAAATCGTTTTAGGAGAAAGAAAAACCTGTGAAGGAAAAGGAACACGAAAGTGCATACATATACAGAGCCAGTTTAACTATGAGTCACTCTACAGTAAGTGCAAGGGAGAGTAGCAATTCAAAAAAAACAGGATAGAAACTTACTGCATAGGAAATATATCAGTCTTCTCTTTCTCAATCACTTTTGCTTCACTTCTCGTTCATCTCAAGCTCTATTTTCCTTTAGGAGAGGAAAACCTTTTTCCGAAATTACTTTTTTTTTATCAATGCGCTAAAATTTTCATAAAGTCTCTTTTTTTCTGACTAACATGCTACTTTTTATCTTCTCAAGTGCTGCTCTATCTCTTTCTTAATTCTATCTGATGGATAAATGTCATTCTTGTTTTTAACTCTATCTCTAACCTCTTCTTTCAAAACAATTGAGAGGAGCATCTTTACCCCCAGCAAATAAACCCATCATGCAAGTGGGGAGGCGAGATGCTCCTCTCATATGCCAAGACCTTTAAAATCCAAACGACTATACAGACATAGCTACATGTAATTGTCCTGTACACACGAATAACCTCCATGCACACAACCCTCCTAAATGCACCGACTTTATTCCCTAAGATGAGGAGCCAGACACCCAAATATAATGGGAATGACAAGAGTAGTAGACAAGTAGTGCGTGAGTATGCATTGTACACAAAAGATATAAAAGCTTCCCTCTCTCACTTCATCTTGCTACACGTATATATACATCCATACATTTCATTATTATACTCTTCCTCCTCTAGCAACTCACACGCTTGTACACTCACACTCTCATCTATAATACATACAGGGCATTGTGTATTTATGCAAACATATTTACCCATGGACTATTAACTCCTCCTTAGTATATATACAAAGTAATTCAAAAAGTTTAGAGTCAATTTTACTACTACAGAATACTACTATGTACTAATAGTACGACAAAGCTACAAAATATTCCTTGAGATAGATAAGACAGGAGAATACAAAGCAAGGGCAACTTGACTGACTGAATGAGCACCATTTAACGGATTGGCTTGAGCCTAAGTAGTCCAAGTACTTACTTACAAACAAGAACCCGCCACCATACATGTAACTTGCCTTAAAAAACAATTTCCCCGTGTCTCCAACCACACAGGTAATAGAATTTGGTCTGCTTGAGTTAAATTGAAAAGTCAGAACAAACAAACTGTTTGTGAAAGACAATCACGTGTCAATCCGTTAAACTTGGACATTGTGTTTGAATAGAGGCATGCAGTGTATGACAGTAGTAAATTGGGATTTACAACAAATCTACTACTCCTCTCACATTATCCTCCCCCACCCATTTCTCAAGCCATGACCCATCCATCTAGTGCATAGATGTCTCCTATGCATTTAACTACTACTCACATATAACTAACGCAGGCTCTACATATAGCAGAGGTAAGCATAGAGGTTCCTCCATGTATGTGTTGTGCAGAAATGTACAATAATTAATCAACCGGTAGTCTCTCTCTCTCTCTTGTGAATTTGAATTGTTTTTGCAGAAATTAAGCCTATAGATATTTACGTGTAATAACCCTGTCAGTCAACATGAATAATTGATGTTAATAATTATAGTCCACTAATTTGACTCATGACAGTGACTATTTCCAAGCATCTTAATTCCTATCATATTGATACCCGGGAGCTTGAATGCTCCCAATTTAAAAAACAATGATGGAAAATAAACCCGATTATTTGCAAGGGAAGGAGGGGAAATAGCTGTTTTTATACATGAGGAATTATAATTTGCTCCCCATAGCTATATATGGGTAAATTGGAGCAAAGTTACAAATTAAATTGATTGGTTTTGCCCATGAGTATTATCCTGCTACTAAGTATTTGCCAATAGAGGGGTTATCCTCGGTGAAATGTAGTAATTTGAGTTCAAGCTTGGCCTAATTCAATATCCTATTTTCCGGTGTACTCTCCATGCCAATAAACATGCTGTCTCTCATGCTCCTCTCAATTCCATCAAACCTTGCCATACAGAGGAATGCTATCTCTATTCTATCTATAAGCAAGTAAATATTTGCTCAAATAACTATTACCGAATCAATGCTCCTGTTCGTTAAACTTGCTCAAAACTTGTACTCTTCATTAATTACAGCTCAGAAACAAGAACACAAACAAGTATTGATGGAGAAACTGGACAGCTAAATTACATTTTGAACAAGTTAACACAGGCTTAATTTCCAGTTGAATACAACCCACCCCAGCTAAGTTTGTGTAAACACCAGAGAATTGTTTCCCAAATCAACCTTCTCCTTTTAGTCTATATAGCTATGTCACAAGCTGGATGTTGGATAGATAGGTCCGTACTACGTAGTACTACTAACCAAGCTCCTACATACCTTTCCTACTACCACCACCAATCTAATCTTGTCCACCAAGCTCACTCCAGGCGTTACAAGATGCAATTAACGATAAACGACGCTGACTCAAAAACCTTATAGTCGTCTCCTTTGTTGTTCTCTCACGTGAACGTCACCAAATTTAAAGCACTAGATGTGTACGTATGTGAGTGTACATGTTCAACAAATGCAAAGTGGAATCAATGAATTTTATAACGACATACGATTACTTTCCCTCCCCCTGTCTAAATTATTAATTTCCTCAACTCTGGTTAACTACTGTTCTAGATAATCATCCTGTGTATACATAGAAGGCCAAACAAATAAACTACGCATGATTAACAAGAAAAATATTTATATAAAGTGAGAGTAACTATAGCTCGAAGCCTATACCTCGAAGGATTCAATATTTCATAGTACACCTGCGGTCGCAGCAATTATTCATAGTAACACCCCAGCAATTCCACGACAGTCAAGATCTTGACTAATTACAACTGCCAACCAACCCAACAAGCTTTACCAATAATTAATTTTTTCATCATTTATTCAAATAAAAAGGACTTTAAATTCCTTCTTATAAGAGTCAACATATGTCCACAAAGAGTGTGTACAGGTACAATAAAGAGCGCAATTATGCATGCGTCCTTTCACATAGGATTTTAATCTTACATTCCCAACGTAAACTTTTAATGAGGATGGAATACATACATACATTTTCAGTTTCAAGTATTTACTTAAATACAGACCCGCTCGCACATGTGACTTGAAACTACCTTGAAAAATAAGCTTGAATTTGATTGGAAAATAGAGAAGGGTATTGGAAGGAGACATAGAGCATTGGGAGCCGTGCCGTGAGAATACAATAATGTGGAAATGTATCCTTATGATGGAAAGGGCCATAAGTTTTGTGAGTAATAGAGAGAAGGGTGGGAGAGAGAGAGAGAAAGTTAAAGAATGGATGAAGTTAGTGTGGAGTGGTGAAAAAAACAGAGGCTACTGGGCATACAAGTACAATATGCCATGTGGAGAAGGAGAGATAACTGAAGTAGTGGAGGAAAGTATTGAGCGAACAAACTAATACGATGTAACGTATCAAGTGGGAAGGAGAAGAGGGATTTCCCAATAAATCTTCAATTATCAGAGTAATCAACGGAAATGCAACTCTTTTTGATCAGTTCTACTTTCTCCTTTTCTAATTTTGCGATAAAGCATCAGCGAAAAAGTAACAAGAAGCTTATATGGACGTGATTGGAAAAAGTAATTTCTCAATCTGGTGTATCAGTGACTTCGAGGAGGTATTTCTTTGTCCATTCCTCCGGTTCATTATACTGTGAAGAAGGCGAGGAAGCTGGAGGAAGAGAATAAGAGCGGGAGAGAGGGAAATAAAGGAAAATGGGAGGAGGTGGTTGTTCTATTTAACAAAGGGTTCACACCATCTACACCGTGTAAATGTTCGCAGGAGTTTAATGGTAGTTTTGTATATGTGAGTGCATATACCTACATGTTAGATATGTGAATGTCTAAAAAGATGTAGGGTTGTGGGGAAGGATGGATGTATCTACGGCTAAAGGAGGGAGTTTGGGAGTAAAGTGGGAGAGTGGGAGAGTGACAAGGGACGAGAAGGATTGCTCAAGTGTGTATGAGATAATAATATTGTGTGCATGTGACTACTTAATTAGGATGGGAGTGAAGAGACGGTGCTCAATTTCATGGGATTTTTCTGCTGAAAATAGGAAGAGGAGTTTCTCTGGTAAGTTAAGTAAGGGTGACAGAGGCCATGGTGAATGTATTGAGGAAGGCGGAGCGGACGGAGTTCCATGATCAACTTAGTGTGAAATTAACTTAAGAGTCATCAGAGATAAATAGGAAAAGGTTTCTCTTCTTTCTTGAGAGAATAAATCTTGGACAAAGGTATTAGTAGTTAGCCTCGCAGATTTATAGAGTGTGCATTGTGGTTGGTGTTGCTGGAGGAGAGAGAGAGAGAGAGCGGAGGAAAGGAGGAAGGAAGGAAAGAGGAAAGAGCGAAGCGTATGAAGAGAATAGTATATGGACTATTTGTGTGTATGTGTGTGTAACTGGAGTTGAGCTGAGGAGCCACACAACATCGGAGAGTTGGAGTCTGGGTGAAGGAGCAGGAGGAGGATTAATAGTGCAGGAATTGCCAAGGTAAGGATGAGAAAGGTGCTTCATATTGACTCAGAGACAAGATGGGTAATCTGAGGGGAAAATAAATTTGACTGACGTACAAATTGGATATATAGGCTCCAAGTCTCATTTCCGAAAAGAAAACTAACGAAAAAAATCGCCAACTCATTTTCCTCAAGATTGATTGCTTCAACTCACGCAAAAATTAAAACTTGCCACACTCTGCAACCTGAAATATTTTTCAATTTGGTCTTCTCGAGAAATTCTTGGAAGCAGAAGAATTTTTCCATTTCTTCCCGCCATCCTCACTCACACTCACACAAAGCATTCATCCACTAATCTGTATGTATTATACATCCTGACATCAATAAGTTGAGCAAATAGCTCCACAGCATGTTTGTCCTCGTATCAGATTTATTCCACTTTCCCCCTCCTACAAATGTACATCCATCTAAAAATCACACATACCTACAATCCCTATACGTATGAATCTTCTCTCTTCTTCTCTTCTCTCTCTCTTACTCTCTCTCTCTCTCTCTCTCTCTACCTCCCGAGTCTCCTTCTCTTCCTTGCGTCTTCTATTGATATTTATGTGGGTCCCCGTTACTCGTACAACTTGGCATGTGACGTTCCGTCTCAAAATAATATGTTTTATGCAGCTTGAGAAAACGAGTTTAATGCCATGACGGAACGAGACCGAGGGAGAACATTTTGATATTGATATTTCATCTATAAAGAGCACGGAAGCAAGGCATCACCAGAATGTCGGCAGCGGCATTCAATTATTGAAGGCAATCAGGCGTAAACACAAATTGATTTTGAGACACGCCAAAACAGCCCCTAAAACCCCTTCATCCTTATACTCAATCGCATTCACCAGTCTCCATCGTTTTCGGGCTGCATTGCCATCTAATGTCCAACATTTCCTCACACTCACATAATCATCTTTTCAATTCTTGCCACTTTCTCATTATTTCTCACTGCTCCTCTCACTCACTCACTCACTCTCTTTCTTATTCCATTTTGCTCACCACTTCTACTATTTCACTACATACTACTCAATACTCTCTCTAGCCAAATCTATACGTGTAAAATATGATGTGCATAACCAACCAAGGACTCCCGCACGTTTGCACTGGCCACTACTTCACTTCCCTCTCAAAACATCATCAAGTGAGTTGCTCATTGAGCAACAATTGGATGCCAAAAGAAAGAGCAAACGACCAAGGGAGTAGTGTACTCAGCATACGTAGAGGAGGAGGATAGAAGAGACAACAGGAGAGAGAGAGAAAAAAAATACGGAGTAACTTTCCTTTCAAACGTGCACTTCCATGTCCCTCAATTACGATTAACCGTCCAGTAGCATTATCTCCTACTAAAAATTAACCTTTTCCTACACTTTCACTAGCACAACCAAGGGAAGGGGGAAGTATCCACCGAGAGAAAGCTATATACAACTACACACGATCAAACTACAAGATAGTGAAACTACTACAGATAAGAAGAAATTTCAGGTGGAACTTTGGGGAACAAGATCAAATCAAGTCTTTCCACGGTCCTTGCATGATTTTAGTCACTCCCGTGAGTGTAATTAAACCTTCTAGGAAATAACAGCTATAGTTAACATGTAGCTAGCCTCATCATTAAAGTAAAGATTAACAAGACATTATTAGGAAAAACCCGAGTAGTATTTTCTCCGAAAAGTTAATTGGCAAAGTCGTTTTTATAATCCTTTAGTTATACTACGTGCCTTACTACCCTCCCCTCACTTCTTCTCCACATGACAACGACTCCACTACACTAGAAACCTCTTCCTTACATACAGACTGGTCATTTCTCTAACGGTCTAACGTCCCTCTAACATCCATCTGGCTACCGTATACATGAATACTTATGCATGGACCATCAAAGTACTAGTTTGTATTCGAAAAACACATATATCACGTTAAATCTACGAGAAGAAAATTGTATCAACAAACTTTACCTCCTTACCTTCACAACATGTATACACTACGTAAAGTTCGGAGTTGTATTTTCCTACACAATTCCCTACATATGCTCCTTACAGCATTATATAGGACATATAGTGTGTATGAAAAAACAAGGAGCAAGTTTTCTCTTTCCAAGTATGACCACAAGTGAAAGGGACAGGAAAGGCATAATAAAAGCAGTCAAATATCCCTGAAAGAGTCTGGTTAAGGATGGATGCAGTTAGTTAAGCCCAATCTAGGAATTGAAGTTCCAGCCAACATTTTTTGACTTCCAAGTCCAAAAGCAAAAGCTGACTGGTTTTTCCTACTCATATTTATAGCCTTGTATATAGATAGGATTTGTACATGAAGAACAGGACATGGGAAATATACGCAGGAAGATGGATAGAAAAACATGCCTTTAGTTCGACGCCACCTTGTTAGTTGGTCCTGCCGTTGTTTTTTCCTTGCACACTTTTACTCGCCATATGTAGAGGACAGGAGTATTTGGGACGGGAAGGAAAAGCAAAGGGACGAAAGGAGAGGAAGACGAAAGTAGTGACTAGTAAAATAAGAAGGCAAGCGGTAAAGGTCTCTCTTGTTAGGCACGTAGTTTTATTCCCAAGACCAAAAGTTTGTTTTCAAGTGTCGTATGCTTTTACTATTTCTTCCCTAAATTTGTTTTCAATTTCACTTTCAATACTTTTTGAAACTCGTCTTGCCTGATCCAATCGTCGTTGCTTTCACTACTACACTGTCATGTTCTACCAATACATAGATACACCACTGCTACTTTTATACAATGAATCAAACCCATTTCCATCCTCTCTTATTTCTCTCTCCCTCTCGCTCTACTCTCCACGTTTGTATATACATACACACACAGTCAATGGGTTTCAGTCTTGCTAGAATTAAAGCTCATTTCCACCATAGCTGGATAGTGCCCTATAGCATGTATGTATGCTCATTGTGAGTGAGCATTAGTAGTGCACATATTTACAGATCTTGAGTAAAACTTCATTAATATCATTCAAAATTGAGAGGAAATAATATTATTATAGGAGAAAATGAAAAATTTTAATGCAAAATCCTTTAATGTAAAAGTCAATAAATCGTTAACTTCCGCAATGAGATATGCCCTTGATAATTATTTACGTGGTATATTCTTTAGAAGCAATTTTCTTTTTATTTCCCCAAGTTTAATTTATTGCTTTTCCTTTCCTTTTGAAAATATCCCCCTATTGTCTGTAGAAACTATGGCTAAACATTTTACTGGATTTCCCCTGAGTCAATTGGTTCATTACACTTGTCTAACTAACAATAAGTGGCAAGTGGTCACTGAATAGAGATCCCATTTCTTTCCCCAATAGTTTAACATATAGGCTTAGGACGACCCTTCTTCTTCCCCACAAAGACCCACAACACTGAAGGTTCAAAGTTGGGAATTGGGAAAAAACAAGTAAGTTTCTAAATAACCAAGCAAACACACATCCTGAGCAAACAAACGTCAAACTAAATTCCTTCATCTTTAGTATATGTACATTGCCAACCAAGCAATCGGAAAGAAAATCAACATGTAGCATTTGTGATGGTAAATGCTAAAATTGCTTTAATGCGCACTCTAACCCCCCACAATTATTCCATGTGTGTCATACATATGTGTTTCCAGAAGATGTGAAATTTAATGGCAGCCCTTTTATGCATAAATTAGAGCTAAATTTACTAGACAATGGAGTTGATTTTATTGGCTCATAATTTCTCATCAATTGGCTTCTATACTATAGGATTTTGCCGGAAGTCAATTAAATTCAGCTCAGAGTGTTGGTAAAGCACGTGAGTAACATAAGAACTAATTGAAAAAAATTCAGGAGGAAGACATAAAGAATTATTATTATTATTTCAGTGGTATTTCTGATAGTTGTGGAAATATAATATTTTTTTCTATTTGCATTTTCTTTTGTGTGCGTGTGTGTGTGTGTGTGTGTGTGTGTAAATACATGTGTGTATGTTTGTGAGTGTAATTACTTTTAGTTGGCGCCTTGAAAAATTACATAATAAGTAATTCAGTAGTGTGGTTAGAAAAATAACAACTGTCATTTAGATATTCGTGGAGGGTTGAGGTGGAGAGAGTTTCATTACTCACGTCATGCTTGTGTTGAAAAGTAAGTAGCTGATGAAAAAGTAATGGCCTAATGATAAGTACAGCAGGCTGTAAAGTGAATGTTGGCATTAATAAAAAACACTTTACATAACTGTCCCCTTGAATGGACAAAATGATTCTACACACGAAATAAACTTGCCTCCTCTATGCATATATTTAACCCAAGTAATTCCTTTTATGTGCATATGTATATATTTACTACTACCCACGCCGAAGGTTCCAATGAGCAGTCTAAAAGTCAGAGATATATAGAAACATACTTGGGATTTGGGAATGTGAACCTTATTAAACTACATAGTTGAGTATTGTATATGACATATGAAGGAGATGGAATGGGCAGCATGCGATGGTTGAAGGAGGCTTGAGAGTTACGTAAGTATGTAGGATTTGTATGAGAGGACGGGATGAAACTGGACACTTTTCAATCATTTGAGTACGTGTGATTGCGTCGGGTATGTGTTCATGGAGAAGGGAGGACGGACGCAAGACGACATGTAGAAGTGTCGTCGTCGTTGTTGGTAATGAAAACAACCATCTTGTCATACTCAGGTTATTCACGTATAGACGCTGGGAAAAACTCGTTATACACGACAGTTGTTGGCCTCTCCGTCTTCGTTAGACTAATTAGACTGATTGAACGTAAGGAGATATGTAGGTGGGGGCTTGCTGGAGGCCCTACTCATCGACTATTACGATAAACCACTGGCGAGCACTGAATTGGGATATCGTCTCAATTAACTCCTCAATGTCCTTACAACCTAAACCTACATCATTTAAACGTCAATATATGACTCTATATAGACCAAAAGTTCAAATACTTGCTCTCTCTATCACCAGATTCTCTCTCTCTCTCTCTCTCTCTATCTCACTCTAATTCGAACCACATGAAAGCCTTTCAGCTCATTAATTTTACTGTAATGAGAAAACCCGTAAAGAATTGCTAGGGGCAAATTCACTCAGTTAGTTTTTCATCTCTGACTTCTATATGTCTTTTATTAGAGGCACCACCATCGTAGTGGGATTTTTTCCTCTCCCCAAAAAAATAACATGATTCTATAAAATTTTTGTTTATTACAAAACCACTCTTGTTTATAAAGACGGTACTTCTTTTTAAATTAACTTTGTCTTATAAGAAAGCTTTAAAAAAAAAGTTTTAAACTTTTTTCTGGAAAAATGTTTCAAAATAGAATTACGTAAATATCTATTCAAAATATTTGATGTAGCATGGCATTGTAACGTAGCAAAAAATACTGGCGGAGTAAGGATGTGCAGAGAATAAAAAAAAGAAACAAGTTGTTACGTATGAGGAGAAATATGCAGGGCCGTAAGAGAAAAATGTTTTAAAAGTCGTTGGCGAATATAATGTGTGTAAGTACAGAGTAGGATTTTATCCTAAGGAGACCGCCGTCTTGCACTTACCGCACTCACAGAGAGCAGAGTGCGTGGGCTATAATTTCCGTCGTTGAGAATGGTTCATTTAAGATGAAGGTTTATAGTCAGTGCGACGATCATTTGGTAATCATTACAACATTCAAATAAATCTGTGCATGGATCAACTCCACTACAACCAAGGCGGTGAAGGCAAATAAGAGAACACCCTCAAGAATAATAAAAGTAACAAGCGTAGCAAATGAGGTAGTTATTACATAAACGTGTTGGTCAAGGGGAAAGCATGGATGATGAGAAAACATCGAATATAGGACTGGAGTCAGACAACAACAATACCAAAACAACTGCCATTAAATACCATTTTATGGTACACCTATAAAAATACATGCATGTGCATAAGTGACTTTAAACTTACCGCCATGGGATCATACCCTGTACCCTTAATTGCTACGAATAATTCAGTGTTCTAATTTTTTTAATCCCTTGGTTAACATGACGTTAAAATTAACTTTTTTCCTCAAATTAATCTCTACATAGTAATTGCGAAAGGAAACAAATAATCCAAGAAATTATTTTTTTTCAATGAATTTTTTTTGTTGGGATTCATTCAAAGGAACAGAAGTATGTAGTGAAATAGTTATTGAGAGTGTCTTTATGCTTTTATATGGATTTCTCTCTGGATGTCTTTTCTAATGGCTAATTAGGTCTGCTACTTTATGTGGTTATTGGCTGGTTGTTACATCACAGAGAGAATTGGCTTTGTGAGCATGAAATGTTTTTAGGTTGAAAAAAAAATTGTTGGCCGATTGTATCAGGAAGATCCTCGTGCTTGGGAGTAAAGCCTGAAAATATGGGTGACATGGGATCAAATGTAGGTAAATAAGTTCTGGAGTAGTGGGAAGAGTGGAGAGATTCAAAGAGGAAGGAGAGCTGTCTGTATTAAAATACATGAAGTTTGGTTGGCTGGAGAGGAGATGCTGCCGAGAAAAATGTACTGTAAGCCAATTAGTATCGAATGACTTGTGTGTGTCGTGGAGTGAAGCTCACTCATTCTTCAATGATTCTGTCTGCTGATTATTGTGCAAGGGAATTCATTAGAGAGAAAGCGGGACGTATAGGATAGGTAGAGGCATGTGTACAAGTAGCTGGTTGTTACATGGGGGGATGCCTAAACTTCGAAGTCACTCTTTAATTGCATTCATTTGGCCAGGCTAGATTGCGCGTGGTTAGTAGTTTGTATTGGTGAGTGGTATTATAGTAGTAGTAGTAGGGAACGGTGGAGGGAATAGTGTTAGTAGGAATAGTTGAAGAAGTGGCAGTAGTAAAATAGTTGGTAGGATATGGTAGAGCTACTAGAGAGATGCAGGCTCTTTAGGTCGGAGCTGGAGTCAGCATTGTTGCTCATGACACTTTGAATAATTACTAATTCTGCAGAAATAGGATGTTGGATAATCAGCGTATCTTCCAGTTTCCTTTCAAGTGCGAAGCTGCCTAAACACAGTGGGAATAATATTAGATGCCATGATGTCGTATGAATTTCGTGCTCATTCCCATCATACATGGAGCAATTAAGGATGGAACGAGGAGACGCTCAATCATCATTTCACTGGAGGACTCACTCGTACCCTGAGCTGATCTGATTGACGACAATCAATAGGGGAATTTTGAGCTTCTCCTCAAGAGAGAGAGAGAGAGCATCATACGCACATTGATACATGTGAGTTTGGGATTTCAGTAATTGGCAGTGGTGTGGGCGTCTCGTCCCATTGGTTTCTGGCGAGCCCTTGTCTTGATCAGCTTCCTCTGACTACCAAACTGACATCTTTCTCTATACTAATGCATGATGTTACACTTGCATGGCATTACTTATCATTCAAGTGGGGCTCGTTAAGTTGCACGGTCATTATAGAGACTTGGGTATAATAAAATGTAATGTCACTTCCCATCTCCGTAACGAGTTTCATAGATATGTCTCCAATTAACGAGATGGTGATCTTCTTGCTGTCTCCGGCAAGTGTGTGGTAGCTGTGAGTGTGTCTAGTCAAAAAGAATAACCAAGGAGTCTCATGCTCGATCTTCACTCCATGTTAACACACTCGTAGAGGCCTCATGCATTCACGCTTGTGTATGATATTCCACACACTCATTTTACTATTTGGAGGCAGAGGACCCAGGAAACCTCCACCGGGGAGGAAACGAGGTACCCTCTGGAAGGACCCAGGCAAGACAAACTCCCGTAGCTTGCTGACATGTCACATCTCAGAAAACTTCCCAACTTAACGATCTCTTTACTCTCATGGATTCACTAATGAGATGAAAAAAATTCTAATTAAAGGATGATGAATATCTTCTCAACCATTTGTTCTACTGTTATAAATTCGGTACAGTTCAATTTGTCTTTGTATGTGTTGCCTATCTGATATCATGCTACGGATAACACTAATGATCACTCTTCCCTTCTCTCCTCGCACTGATTATACGGATGCATACAGACGCAAACAGACGGTCCACACGCAGTCACTGAGCGCGAACAACAACGTCTTTCCCTTACTTTAGCTTCCTTGTGTGGCATCCACTCTCTCACTCTCTCTCTCTCTCTCTCTTAAAGTCACTCCGTCCTGTGTCTGTACTCTCCTATAATATGTAAGTGTACACGTCCCTACTCACTCTAATGATCTGCATTTGGCGTCCATCCAGCCAACTACTACTATTCATCTATGACTTGTAGTCTCTGGGCACCATTCTAATATATGAGTGTCTTCAAGTATACCTACAATCAACAACGAGCCTTCTCAGCAATGCCTGGGTGTTTTCCCTATGAAAATGAAGGATTGTGACGGGAGCGGAAATATTTCATTTGAGGAAGAGTCTTCTCTCTCTCTTTTTCTGTCTCTCTCTCTCAATGATTCTTCTATTGCAACTTGCAGATTTTTGTCGGTCCTTAGTAATGGGACAAGGTTTGTTAACTTTAGGTAGGCATGGAGCCTTTGACCATGTGACATTTATCTTCTACTACAGAAGAAACCGATGATAAGTTTAGATGCGACTGGTAGCAGCGAGGTAGGATCGAGGGAACGACACCAGGAGATATGAAAGATCCTAAGGTCACGGCGTATGGGAACTTCCGAACCAAAAAGGACGGAAAAAGAAGACGAGACAGTACTAGGAGGGAGAGAGAGAGAGATAGAGAGGAAGAAGTGCAGGGACTGAGCAAGAAGAAAGAAAGAACTCTTTTCCAGCATATACGTGAGTAAGAGTGTTTGTATGTGTAAGACTGGGAGTTAGTGAGTGTAAAGCATTGTTGAGACGTAATGAGAAGGAATATGGGTGACAGGGAAAATGTAAGTGAGTCGGGAAGATTGCGTGAAGCATTAAATCAAGGAAGCAAACGGACCATTTAGTCAAGGAGCTTGAGAGTAAAAGAGTTTGAGGCTTTGTGCAAATACTTCCTCGACGATTTTGCCATTAGAGCTCCCACTCTTTATCTCCGGTGGAGAAAGACCCTTGGGCGGAAAACACACATAATACACCACTTTATTTCCTCCTACACTTCAGCATTCATTTAGTTCTCAATAGACGGCCAAAGAGTGAGAGAGGGAAAGAGAGAGAGAGTCGAGGAGATTTTCAACGTTACACATTTCAATGGAGGACCATTTAAAAGCTAATGCCTGAAATAATTTATATTCGAAAGCCTTTGGCCCCTGGAAGATGACATGGTTGATTTAGTAGCCGCAGTATATTTTTGACACGATGCAATATTTTGACAGCCTTGGTTTGGACCACGGATATTTTTCCTTCATTCCCGTATATATATTGGAGATATTTGTATCAATTTCGCCTGTCAGGATGTAGGAGGATAAAACCACCACTGTCCGTTATTGTCGGCGAAATTAGAAAGAGGCTTCATTCGGCCGAGATCGTGTGTCAATTCCACCATATATTTGGACAAAATATAAAAAATAGCGTTCCAAAATTGTCCGGGGGAAAGGGTTTTGCAAGCAGAAATCACGTCATACAAGATACGCGTATACTAGAGGGAATCGGCCATTTTCGTATATAAAACAGCTGTTGCACTAGCAGTTCTCGGTGACACATTAAATCACTATGCTCGTAATGAAAACTCTCTGCCATATATTGCTCCGCTGCTCCCATTGTCTCTCTCTCTCTCTCTCCCAGTCTCTCTCTCTCTCCCGCTCACAACCTCCATCCCATTCCATATTTCCTTTCCTAATATATAACTCTTTCCATTGTTTTGGCTCCGCTACTTTCAATCAAGGAAAGCAAACATTTCTCTAATGAAATTGACCGGAAAGTAGCACTACACTCAACTTTTCAATTATTATCCTTCCTTTCATATCCCCGATTCCAGAACCAATGCCACATGTGGCCAACAATGGTTCAATTGAAACATCGTTTCTAGACCGTCCGCGAGTACCCAGTCACTTCCTCTGGGGCCCTGTACCAATGCATACATACTAAAGGTTGATGGTACGGGGAAAATTCGCTTAGAGCAGAGCGCCCTGCGCAACCCATTCCCCGTCACAACGAACATTAATACATACCTCTCTCGTCTGCATCAGCATCCCAGCCAAACGGCAATCCAGCACGATAGAGACTCGAGATGTACATTAAACTTGTGCCATATAAGTTTAATATTAGGAAACTGCCCTGTCTACTTCAATTTGTTTCTGATAACCTTCTGCTGCAATTCCAATATTCTATTTCCCCTTTTCAAGTGACACTGATGTATGTTTCTCCAGCTTCCCTTTCATATTATATGAAAGCACACACACACGCGAAATCTTCCATGCTCCCATCTAACCAACAACAACGTTTTTGTGGCCTCGTGTAATTGAAAATGCGACGGCCTCGGCTCCGATACTCACACAGCCGCTCATACACACTCCCAGCTACGGGCTTACAGCCAACAAATATCATCTCTCTCCAACTCTTATCCTCCCAACCATGCATTCGCTCCGCCAGCAAATAATTACATTCCCTCTCATACTGTTAATTGGATTTTACACCTCTTATTTGTGGCTCTGCTTGATGATGTCTTTAATTATTACCTCGCAAAAAATTCCAACGCTTCATTAATGCATCTTTCCCTGACTCTCCCCACCTTCTCATTTCTCCTTCCTATCCCTATTCCTATACCTTCCATTCCACATACGACGTACTTCCAACATACCCAACTCAAATATCCTCTCTTCCTTATAGCCCCTTATATGCCCACTCTTTCTCTTATTCTCAAAACAATATGCCACGGATGAGGAGCTGCTTTTTCTTGGAACTATTTAAAAATAATTACTCTTTGTATCTACTCTCCAGGCATGTCCCTCCTATCATTATATCTAGCTAAAAACAAAACATTCACTTAATCCTTCTTGTTCTACAAACGCGGTCTGTAGTACGTAGTGCGAGATAGGGAACTATGCTCAACACAGTTCTCTGACCATAGAAGAAAGCATTTAACAAATACTGTGAGTCAGTCGGGTCAGGGATATACCGTATCTGTTCTTCCTACTAGAGAATTTCATTCCTTTCATGTCCTCACTCACACAGAAGATAATCCCTACGACAAAAGACTGAATTCATATTGTAAGCACGCAAACTTCAAATCATACACATGTACTACACTACTACTCCTTTACTACTACTACACATCCTACCATAGAAGGAAAGAAGGAGTCGGAAGCTGGAGCTCCTTCGTCTCATGCCCTACCCTCACCCAGCAGAAAAAAAAGGATTCACAAAGACCTACAGAAAATTAAATCATTCCTCAACAACAACAGGGAGAAAGGGCGGCATGCTTTTATTTCCTACATCTCATCGCCTTTCTTATATATATCCCTGAACAAGTACATGCATACATTTAATCATGCTCTCTCTATCTCTCTTCCTATGTAAATATAGATATACGTAATTTCATGAACCGACTTTCCTCTAAGGTAGAGATTATCCAAAAAATACTAAGAAATTTTCCATCCTTTCCGTCCGTTTCCTCTCAGAACAAAATTCTAGTGTATTATTACTGGCCCATCTTGTTAAATAAGATTTGCAAGAGTGATTACAATTTTATTCTTAATCATATCTGGGTTAAACTTTGTATAACTAAGTTTACTTTGATCAAGCAGTTGTCAACTGGGAGGTAATTGGTAATGTGTAATAAATCCCATGACTACTACTACATCAAAGGCCTCAATAAAAATAGGTTACGGATGGTCAAGCGTCTCACACATTAAATTGCCGGAACAATTTAACTCAATGAACAATTATGTAGTTGAAGGGATGAGACAAGAGACAACATATTGTCATGAAATTTATCTGACCGGTTGTGTAGATTAAAGTTGACCATAATAATAATAATTGACAAGCTAGAAAAACCAGGCTGGTTTGGAAGGGAAAAAATCAAACTAATCGTGATTGGTGAAGTAAAATTTAATTGAAAGGCAGGTTGATGGAGGTACTTGTTAATGAACCAGCTCACGTTGCTTTTAACTTACCTGCTGATTGATTTGATGTGTAAAGAGCAATTATGTGCGGTTAGTGTGTGTGTGTGTGTATGGTATTTTTAAGATAAGAGTGTTGGTTGAAAGTTGCAGACAAGTGAGGCAGGCGCTTGTGACATATAGTTAATAGAAAGGAATCATAATAATAACAAGGAGGTATATAACCACAGTGGGAGTGAATTTCTCATGAGCAACAAAGCTTTATTGAGAATAAGTACATACATGTACCTCACTCTCTAAATCATACATAAAAAATACATGTCTATATAAAACGATGAAGAAGTTTCGATTGAACAAGAACCACTTTAGGTCCTCAATTTAAGCTACACATTTGTATGTACACACATTTACTGGTGCTGTCAGGCTTGGAAATTTCAATCTAGTATTTTTTATCTCCCCAACTTAAGATGGATTGGTGCAATTGAATCTGTGAAGTGGAAGAAAATTACTAGGAGCTTTAGGTCATCACTCAATGGAGGCAGGTGTTCACAACTGAAGAAATCTACTTACCAAGTGCTTATCATTAATGTTATCGTTTGGTTCCCTTGATGATTCCTTTTTACTCATTGACTCTCTTCTTCTCTTGGCTTCTCTCTCTCTCTCTCTGTTCCATCATTAATTAGTAAATTCGTTCATGACGTCGACCTTGTACGAATATAATAAGAGTAATAACGCATGCAATTTTGATTTTCAATCGTTATGTTTTTTTTACCGATCCTAATAGCGACTGCATAATGAGATTGGACGCTTTATTTATGTGAAAATGACTCATTCTTTAAATGCTACAGGGGTACGAAGATAATGAGAAAATGTATATCACGCCAATTCAATTAGGCAGAATTGAGTGGCCTCAAGCGCTCTATTGTCAGCAGGTTCAGCTGAATTAATGCCAAACAGAAGAGGAAAAGACGAGGGAGAGCCGGCATTGCTATTGCTCTAGCACCTAACACACTCCGCTATGTATAGACAGGTCCAAACACAAAAGAAATGCTAAATGTTACTCCATTCTCTATATAGTAAAATACTTATTATTTCCCTATGGTCCCAAAACTAAGGTAAAAAACTATTCATTCAATAGCTCGGGCTATGCTTTATGGGTACAATGGTATATATAGTTTATGTGCCTGTAGCGTATTAGCTAGAAAAGCAAAAGGGTATATATGCTCCATAGGCAACCAACTTTAAGCCTCGTCCTGAATGCTTCTTTATTAAAGAGCATAGAATATATACGTAGGTATGTACGCACGTATAGTGGGAGTTTTGCTCTCGGAAACCCGAATAAATCCAGTCCTGGTTTATTCCTATAGAGAAGTTAGTGCCTCTTGTTGCTTGAGAAGAAGGCTGGCTGAATGAGGTATATAGGTGGGAAGGAGAGGGAGAAGATACAAGTCTGTTATTAAATTTGCATTTGACGCGGGGAACTCGTTAAGGTTAATTATACCTGGACAAAGCCTTCATTAGAGAGAAAGAGAGAAATTAGGATGAGATTTAATCGGGAATTTAGCTACCCGAGAGCCCCTGATGTCATCCTTTCCTCAATGCTCTGTTTAATTAGCTCAAACTCATTTCCTGTCCTAAAGCAACTCCGAAACGAAATGTAACATTTGGAAGAGGAGAATCATGGCGGCAAACATTCTCGACTTACCTATAGTCTTGTAGCAGCACTACAGTATTTTTAAAAAACTCAGGGTCTATACTGTACTCTGGTTTTGAGTAGTAGTGGAAATTTGTCAGCCCCTGTCAATAGTTACGTGTACATACGTCACTTCTATCTATCTACATCTGGAAGAACCATGGAAGTATTCACATGATTGGATGAATCTATATATACGTGTGTATATACATATGAGAAATTTCAACTTCCTTATAAATCCCTTACTTTTAATCGGGTAGGAAATCTAAGCTATCTACCCAGTGACCATTTCCATCCATACTTTCACGTACATATACTGAGTGCCAGAGAAGCACACATGGGTTACGTACGTAGGGAAGGAGAGGGAAGAAAGTGAGAAACAAGTACGAGGAAACATGAAACTTGGCCGCCAGCTCGTCTATTTGATGATGATTTTTGGCAATTCCATTAAAAACTAGCACGCTCTAATTTATTGAGGGAAGGAGAAGAGATTCCATTCGGTCGTCGACCAACTACCGGAGCATTGGATGGGTGAGCGTGTGAGCAAGACATGAATGGGTTTATAACTGGTAATCTGCAATTCTACTCCAACTGATGACCAATTTCCTCGACGCTTGGATAAATTGGTATGGGCGGGTATGTGATGAATGAAGCGAAGAATCAGAGTAACAAGAGTGTCTTGAGAGTTGCCCTGGGATTACCATCAGCCCATTCCAGAGAGAGCATTCCGCTGGCTCCTTGTCTACCATCCACTTCATGTTGAGTGCCCGAGAAATAGAAACTTGTGAAAATTTAATGTTTTCATCATTTCACTTCACCCGAGAACTTTATTTAAGTCGGCACAAGGGCCAATTTAGATCGCTATGCGAGAGCTCATTAATGCTTTCCTATTAAAATTGCATGCATTCATTATCTCTGCACAGGATACACACACGTCTCTCTGTCTCTCTCACTCTCACACATACACATATATTTATATTCTACCTCCATCCTATACTTCCAGTCCCCATATATATGTATGTGTGTATATACTAGAGTACACCAGTACACGTACCCAAAGCAGTGGAACAACACATCAAATTTAACAGTCGGAGCGAAGACAGTCACAAGGAGTGAAGAATGCGCTCTGAGAGCTCCTACAGCTACTATACTATACCTCATGGTCGAAACCAGGCTAGACCAGGCACTTCACAATTTACCTCACAGACAAAATCAACCCCAGCTCAAGTAACTTTATAGTCTTGGAAGGAAAAAAAATTATAAAATCATTAGCTGTAATGTTATGTCACCCCACGTTGAGCTTACTGCCGTTCCCTACCACTCGGCTCTTTTTTTACAAGTTGGCTCTCTATGAGACGACATGATCATTAAAATTTGTACACATGTACAAATACATTCTTTCTCGTTACCACTCCATTCCCTGGAATATGACTGAAGCGATTGTTAAATTTCTACATGCTTCCATAGTTGCATGCATACCAACCACAGGGAAAACATATGCACATAGCAGCCACATACCCCATTATAATAGTAATGGTAAATGAGTGAAACAATAGCAAGGCAGACATTCGCCTTTAATTTGAGTGCAAGTTTATTTTTAGCTCTGCATGTCAAGCTCAGGTCGGTCAAGTCTCATTTCAGGAGTAACAATGAGAACGACACTTTCAGTAGGAGTTTCTGGTTAAAAAGGCCAGCAGCACTCTTACTGATACATGACTGTAGTAGAGAGAAGGAGACTAACGGCCTGCACACCACTTGTAGTAGTTGCCCATTCAAGACCGATCAAGAGTGCATAAGTGTACTTTGTACGGTGTACGTGGAGGAGTTAAAAGCATGTGTTGTTTGTAGTACACATGAATAGAGGAGCGTGTACATATTTGAGGCAATCACTAAAAGCCCACTGAGCTATGGAGTACATACAGAGGTTGGAGAGGAGGAGGAGGAGAGAAGCTCGTAAGGAAATAAAAAGTTTTCCAAGTGAACGCCACAGCTCATTATTTACTTTGCTATTTCTTTTCTGGACGGAAACTGAATGCTGGATAATAGACCATTTGCATAATGCGCTTTTTGAGCCAATTAAGTGTGTTTTCAAATGGTCACTGCATTCATCATAAAACAAGTTTATCTCTCTATTATATCATTGCCACCATTCGAATGAAAATGAGCTTCTGCATTTCCGTGAGGAGTTGTTCGAGTCTGAGTGTGTAGCAGAGAGTGCTACGGAGAAAGATATAGACACGGTGGTAGTGGTAAGTAGCAAGTTTTTTCCTTGTAGAAACTACTATGAGGCCCACCTTTCCCTGATCATGTCTGATAGGAATTTAACGCTCAAGTTAACACGGGCGCGCCTTTTAGTGCATAGAGCACGTAAATTACTCATCGAGATGAGGAGAATTTCATTGGAACGTCCGTTATATGAGTTGGAGCTCTTAGGAGTGAGTATCCAGGGTCTGAGGAAAAGGGTAATAAGAGGAGGAGGAGGAGTCCAGCCACAGTATAAAAGCTTCCTTGTAGAATCCCGTGCAGCATTCATCCTTTCGCAAGACAGAAAGAAATTGAACCGCTAGACAGACACTGCACACACATGCACTCTCACACATCCATTCCATTCAGCTTTAATAATCTGATGTGCCATGGATGGATCTATAAAACTAATTTCCTCGATGGGTTCCCGCTTCCACCTCCCAATCCACTGGTCTCTTTAAAAAATTAATTTTCCACCCAGTGTGTGTCAAAAGGAAATTGCTTGTATGGCTAAGGATTTTCATGTCCTGTCTGCCACGAACGACTTGGACACTTCCAATACTACTTGCAACTGCTCCCCAAAAAACTCCACCCGCTACTACCTCGCCGTTTATTTCTTTCTATATGGAAGGAGGAAAAAACGAGAGAGAGAGAGAGAAAAGAAAGAACTCAGACTTTTTCTTCACCAGTCATCGTTTCCACAACCATGAGAGCTTCGCCACAAGGTTATACCCATCCAGTGGCTAAGACCCTGGTCCTGGCCGAGCTATAAAGCACATGTAGGATCTACTGGTATCACTACCACCTCCAGCAAGCACGCTCTACTCTACTGAGTATATTGTGTATCTGGAAAGAATGGGTCCTAATCAGAGCTCATCAAGGGCTTCATTCAAAACCTATAAAATGATTTTGCCTTTTTGCACACAGACACACACACACACACACACATACACAGCCGCAGCCACAGACAGAGTATATGTACTTACACGGACAATTTCATCCCAGCACCATTTATTTAGCTAGTATGAAGGAAAAAGAATGCTCGATTAACTACCTCGCCTGACAGTCAAATACCTCGACCAAATGAAGCAATCAGCCTGCCGTTTGTACTGCAAGACCCTGAAATCCATTACACATAATGCTGGTCGAAAATGTCTCATCATTACTTACAATTTTATTCTCTTTAGAATTGGTTTTTCCAACCCTGCAGACCACGTACAAGCTACGTCCCTGTCCCTACTACTATACCCACCATCCTTGACACTGGAGCCTTGGCCGTCCACTGAATCAACGCCATATCCTCACTCCCAGCCCTGGCAACTTTACAATAGACGACTTCACCATGACTTTAAAATTACCAGCCATTTTCGCATCTCCTTCCCATCCTTCTCACTTGATGTACATCAACAAAATCTACCATCAACAAAATCACTAAGTATATTTTTTTAGGATTGCAGGACCAACCGTTTCAACTACTTCCAGCATCCACTCTCTTTCTCTCTCTCTCTCTCTTAACTTGAACCTACATTCCCTCTCTCTTTCTCTCTCACTCTGACAGCACGTTATTGATTTCACGCATCCATTACTCTGAGAGCATAAGCTTGAGAAGAGCAGTAGAGTGCTATTTACAGCATAGTTTTTTAACTCCATTTTAGAAATCAGTCCAGTCTGAGCTGAGTTTGGGTTGATGCTTTTAGAGCTCTAGTAAACATACATGTGGATTTTAGAGCCGTTTTACACAAACAAATTACTTGCACACACACACAAATTATATTCTTGCTCACTTTTCCCTCTCTTTTTCCTCGCCCCAACTTCATTTCCTAAATTGGCAATTTCCATAGTATAAAGGCCCCCGTCCTATGCTCACATTCTTGTTGAAAATTGCATTGGACTGGCACGCGAATATATAAAAGCTCTGTAAAGGAAGACCCTATAAATATTTGTATGTTTATTTTACAGGTAGTAGGGAAAATCCAATCTCACTCATGCATACATACCAGGTAATTTACCTTGGTATGTTGTGCATATGGGAGTAGCAATTACAGGAATACATAAGGGTTATCCAGGCTTCCGTGTAAAAATTATTACTACGCTTCCATTCAGGTCTTCTGGCGTATGTACGTAGATGTATTTGTCCCTATACATGCTTGTCTGTTATTCAGATCAATTACCAATCCCGTACCATTCATATGCACTATACGCATCCTTACAACTGAGGATATCTATCATTCATTAGTCAGTCAAAAGGTTGGTGTGTAAGGTGTTGGGATGAATGTATACGGAGCAAACTGTACAATACAGCGTATATCCCCCTATCCTCACACTAATAAAAAAAACCCATCACGCATGCCTTACGCAAACTGCAACATAGCATAACCGGCAAAGCATGCACCCGCATTTACACAGTGCAGTTAGTAGTAGAGTAGGAGGATGAAATCGAGGAAAAGGACATTGTAGGAGAAATCTTGCTGAACAAGAGAATTTCATAACAAGAAGAAAGATATAGGAAGGAAGAGGAGAACCGGGAGAGTCAACCTGTAAATGCATAAGTAGCTCTACCTACTCTCCTTCAAGTTTCCTCAACAACGGAGAGCAGGAGCGTAGCCATAGAGTAAGTCCGTGGAATACCCTGAAAAGTGGAATCAGTAGAAAGCATCCGCTTACCTTATCTTCAGTTTTTATCAACTCCAATCTTGACAGTGACAATAAATTGCAGATCAGATGAGATCACGATCACTGGGAATAGTCTACGGGAGATGAGCGAGTTGGGGAAAAGCACACTGATTCAGTTATTACGATTATTGCTTGTGAGTTTGGTGGAGGCCGTAGTATGTGGTTCCTCCATAAATTCAACGTATCAGCGAATGTTTGACATGTACACACGTCAGCCTTATGCACTAATCGTAATTTGTTATCCCAACTAGCAAAGCCCTCCTTTCCCCAAGAAGAAAAAAACCACACTATATATATATAATATTCTATTGAAAAAAATAAACTTAAAAAATTTCTCCCTTATTTATTTCTACCTTGACATTTTCTCCCACACTTCTCATTCCCTTCTATAATAGTACTAGGCCTTGAAATAATAGTAGATTTGTCCCTAGAATTATGTCATAGGAACTCTGCTCGCCCACACGTGATCTTCTACAGCTCTCTCCTTAAACACTGTATATGCGATACAAAACACGAGTATAGTGTAACTCCTCACAAAAACAGTTTTTCAATGAACCTTACCACACAAATCAAGGCAGGGCTATCTAATCGTGTGAAGTCTACTCACTTTTTTTTTGTACGAGTCAGATTTAGTGGAAATGTTGTTTCTACTCCTCACATATACATACACAAGACTCGGCTGTGTATATAGTTAAGACAAATAGAATCCAATGTTCCTCTCTGACTGACACTTTGAAACGTGGTGGGTTCGCAAGTCTTAATGCAGCTGTCAATTTGTTCCACTTGTATAACTGAAATTTGTTGGCGGACGCAAATAAATTGCTACTCCGACTCACGATGATTACAAAATCCAAAAACGAGACGAGAACTACTCTTCATGTGCCAACAGCCCGAGCGTTTCTTCAAGACTGAGTACTGAGTTGAGGGGAAAAATTGATGATGTTCAACATGCCAGTCGTTGAGAGAGGAGACATGCGCTTTCATTCCCTCCATCCAAACGAATACTACTGAGCAACACACACACCACACACACCATTCAGGACTCCAACAGAATCCTCTCAACCTTTTATGTGTATAGTGAATGTGAAATTCCCTATGTGAGGCTTTTTTCTTTCCACTATGTATAATGTATACATACATCGGGAGACTCTCTTGCATCTTTTCTCCTTCTCCAGCAGGAGCAAGACACCCGTAAATACACAAGACCTCGTATATGCACATAGCCAGGACTTTTAACTTGATACTGCCAGCAGCGTGTCAGTCTGTTAAAGCTGGAAGTCACATGCATTTCCCTATAGTTTCCTTCCAGTGTTGTCCTTACGAGTCCTATATATGCTCATATATGTATAGATGAAGAAAATTTATTTCAAATGCTCTTATACTAATACAATAGCCTCTAACTTTCTCGTAAACCTCCACACTACTACTAGTCCAACATACGCATAGGATGGATAAACAGTGGGAGAGGGAATTCCGAGTAAACTGTCTGCTCACAACGTTACATAACTTTTTCCAAAAATTTTCCCCATCCATGCTTGTCATTTTATTTTACTATACTACAGCTTTTGCATGAGTAAAATAAAAATTGAGGAATAAAATAATCCTACTTGAAATTATCAATTCAATGTAGAGCTTTTTCCTATAAAGCTCATCAGTTCATTCAATTCTTTCTAGTAAATAATTTTTACAGATTATTATTTTGTGCAGGGCTGGAAACGATTAAGTTGGAATTAATACCGTGAGTAATGTCAAGTAATTACAGGTGGAGTGGATTTAAAACGAGTTCTTGTCTCTACCTTTACCTATACCTTGTTCCACACTGATATTTATGTGTATAATTTTCTCCCTTCCTTTGAATCAATATTAATTGGCTATTGAGAAATTCATTTATTCAAGTTTTTCCTCCCATATAACTTCTTGACCCTTGAGTTATAATCCGTTTGATAATTTTTTTTGGTAATAATGTGAAAGTACAGATTTTTCTATTGAGTTTTTAGTAACTTGACAACAAAACAGACTAGTAGTTAATAGAATAATATATTTTTTTAATATATGTATATTTCTATACTTTGCTTTTGCTTCAAGAGAAAATCATTAGTTGGATAAATTCAAGGGGAGCAATAATAATATAAAGGCATGGAGTTGTTTCGTTCTTTCTAAAGAAAAATAATTACATCAACTTGTATTGACTGCTCCCTTGAAAGGAGTGATGTATGCAAGGAGTAATAAGCATCCTTTGTCCTCTTGTTTGTTATGTAGTGCTCGTACAAAGTATTATATATGCAGAATAGTTATTTATTCCTTCTTACACAGTAGTTCCACACAATAGACAGTAATCAGCACTAAAAACCAATTGGTTAGTTGAGGACCATAGCAAAGCTTTCAACAAAACCATAGCCGAGTAGTAATTTACAATTAAATTGAACATTGAACTACTAAGAATTCTTATATGAGTAATCACTAATCACATGTTTGGCTTGGCTCTGTGGCATATAATATTTTTCCGCTTCCATTGAAAATTGAAACATGTAAGGGGTTGACATTTTAAATTGAAAAAAAAACAACTTGGTTATATTGGACCTCGTAGTAATTATTAAATGCGTTATTCACTGTCTTCGCTATGTAACATATACGATACGAGAGTCAGTTAAGGTAGCATATTTTAAAAAATGAATCAGGTAGTACGTATATATTTATCAAACAATTCTAGTATCTATACTACACTACCACAAGTACTTCCCTTAAATCTACCTCGATTCAATTACTACGTACGTTGCTTCATCGCATAAGAATAATGGTGTTGGAGGCATTCATCATTATGGTCATGACTCAACTTCAATGATGAATAGCTTCATAGGTAATTAGCGTTTAGCTGAATATTTTACAGGGTGTTAAATGCTTAAAGGGTTTTTTTTCTCTTAGGTCATTACTATTTTTCTAGATGGAGGTTTGCATATGTTCAATATGTTGGAGGTTCCAGGTTTGGTTTATGTGTGAAGATTTTATGTATGTTATTGCTTATAGATGTATAAGTTATACCCATGGAGGGAACTTTTCAGTGGGGGAAAATTCGTGATATGAAAATTTTCCATTTCTTATTTATTTACTCAGAAGTAGCTCTAATGTTAGAGTTGAGTTAAAATAATTTCATAATGATTTTTACGGCTTTGGAAATTTCTAGTGGAGATTTAGTGAAATGTTATCAAAGCGTGATTTCTAGTAATTTTCAGAATATGATGGTTATTATACCATGTGAAACTATTTTATTATGGGAAATGATTTACTTGTCAAATAGCTCCATGTATACAAATTTCTTGATTTATTTCGGTATAATGTGGAAAGGAGTAGTTGCTATATGAGAATGTAATGGGAGGATGAAAGAATTTGATGAAATTTCATTTTTTTCACGCTGAGCCAGCCTTTGTCCCCGAAAAGTTATTAAATCATTGTCTATATAGGTATAGGAGTAAAGATGGGAGGTAACATTCGGGGTTTAAGGGGAACTTAAAGGAAAGAATGGTTTTAAAGAAAACGGGGAAAGTTAACCCTCCTCACTTACAGCTCATTTAGATGCAATAGATCCGAAAATCAAAACTCCCGACACTTAAAACAATGGGGTGATAAGGGAACAAATCTTTAGAATATTAATTGCTATTGCATCCAACTTTTTCCCATCAAAGGTCGTTTAAATTCAAACAATGTGAGGAGCTAACAGGAGCAGAGGGAAAAACTTTTGAGGACCTGGAGCACATATATCGAGCTTAAGCTCTCATGAGACTCGGTCTTGCATGACGTGATGCAGGCACCTAATCTTTACTTGAAGCTCATGCAAATTGTTTCCTACGTTTAAATTTCCGACAGACGATCCTTCCCCTATAGTAATGTCTTCTCCGAAAAAAAAACGTACTTTTATTCCTCTGTCCAACTCAACGCGAGCTAAATTGTCAACAATCTTCTCAGAATTCACTATGGCATGGATACAATAAAAATCTATGTAAATGCTTACAATAATTCCGCAATTATTACTAGAAGGTTGGTCACATCCAATAGTATACCATTAGCCAGCAATGCTAATTAACTCTGCTGGATTACAAGCTCGGCTCCTTTAAAATTATTAATAATAGTCTTACCCTGTGTTTAGAGTCAGTTTCGCCAGATGATTCGTACATTTTCATGCAAATTTTGCGCTTATAGTTCCTTTGAGAAAAAGATAAGATCAGATATCTAACACAAAAAAATAATTCATGAATGAAAAATGTGATTCTCCAGTTAGTAAAACTTTTGATGGACTCTAAATAAAGGGTTAGGGTTGAAAAGTTATACATTTTTTAATTAACGGAAAGTGTCAGCGCAAGTAATAAAACTTGCAAGATTATTCAATGATAGTTATAAATAATGATCCTCATTTTTTGTACAATTTTTTTCCAACAATATTTTGCACTCTAAATTTTTCCCACCCCAAAAGTTTTCAACTCCTACAACAGCCAATGGAAATTTAGCAGTGTAGTTCATGCCATTATTCGCAGGCTGATCCAGGTAATCCAGAAGAGTTTAAAACTCTGTGAGCTGGAAAAACAGAAAATATAAGAGGGGCGGAATGTCCAATAAGCTATTACAATAATAGAGTTCAGAGTGAACGTCATGGGACTCGACTGGAGTGAAGCAATGATACAGCTGCGTTATAAACGTTTTAAATAAAGATACTTAATAAATTACTATTGTAATCCCTTCTTGATTTGAAACTCTTCTGCGTCAAAGTTCAAGCTCCTAGACTTAACATGAGGCTATAAGTAAATAACTGTACATTTAGTGGCATTGAATGGAAGTTGACGCCTAGTTGAGAATATTTAGGAGAAGATAATATGTCAAATCTATCGAAAGTTTCTTTTAGGACAAGAGAAGAAAGACAAGAGCAAATAAGAAAAACAAGGGAATCGAAAAGTAAATGAGATTTTTATGACTGTCAACCACTTATTATCTTTTAGATGATCGCCTCCTGCTGCTGCTGCTCCTTCCCTATCGAGTGAGCTCGTCCAAGGACTCCGTCCCAACAAATATTGTTGTAGGGTTTGTGTCTACAAACTTTGGTTTTTGTGAGAGTGCCAGGCTGAAAGTAACCACACTTGGAGTGAAATTTAATACTTTTCATGTACCAGTATTTCAACAAGGAAAACGAGCCTGTATGAGTGAGTACGGGGCAAAATCTGTTAAACAATAAAAATGTTCTTGGAAACGAGAATGACATTTACAAATACGAATTGTCATTACAAGTTGAAGAAAAAACAAACGTCTGAATTTTGACACATTCAGGGATACAGAGAGAAAGAGACAGAGAGAGAGAGAGAGAGAGAAGAGCACGCCCCTGCCTCTCCCCTTCTTCAATATTCCTCCATTTATTTTGGAAAAAATGACATAATAATTACTATGCACTTAACGACTATGAATATTCCAAGAGAAGAAAAAGAGTCTCTTGCCAAGTTTACTCTTCACTATATATTCCCTGTCAGCCAGGATATTTTCAAGAGTGTCCACAATTCTATTTAACAGTTAATTACGACGGGTCCACTTCTCATACACTTGAGTGGCAAGAGTGACAAGTCATAATAACTATAGCAAGTCAACTCTAACCAACAGAGACATTAAATAATGTCTCATGGAAATCTTAACACCCAAATGTATATAATGTTGTATGCATATGCATACATATGTACCATAATATAAGGAATCCCCACAATCTCAATATTTATAATTCAAATTATTTGTACAATGTTTTTTTTCCAATTTCCATTTAAAAACCCAGCGTTTACTCTGTTTGGAATTCAAATTACCACAATAATCACTTGTGCAATGGCTTTGCATTTGTAAAGCTTGTCCCGTCACAAGAGTCTTCTTACATGTCAATTGAAAAATTTCAATTCCAAATTTTACATGATTTACCAACGAGCTCCATGTATATGTCCATATAAATATGAACGTATGCATAAATTCCAAATACTATCTACAGTTGACTGTTGCTGACTCTCCTCTGAAAAATTCTTTCATTCCTTGAGAGATGGTAGTGTACGAGGTAGAAAATAAATGCCTTTAACATTACTACAACAACGGACCATCAGCATATATTTGAAGGGAATAAATTGCTAAATTACTTTACCCCGCATGATTTTCTAACCAAAGTCTTAATTTTTTTCAATACAATCTTTAATTTTATTCTGTCCATAGATGGTTCTGAATAGGTTGGGAAGGAGATAATTGTTTTCCCTTCAAAGTATTTCTAACAGCAGCAGTCATATTATTATCATAGGAAGTGTGTGTATAGTAGTTACTTGCTAGCAAATATTTAAATTTTCAACAGAACATCCATCCCCTTGTCAATGCATAAAATTCTGGTAATTTTCTAGTTAATATACATACTCGTATATCTGAGTCACTCACATGGCCTCAGCCAGTTACTGAATGCTAGCAAAATAATCATTGTGGTTGCCCTATTTAATTCATTGTAAACGGTCTGCATTCATGGATTTTTTCTACATTTTAAAATACACGGCTATACTGGTATGAATTGACAAAAGTACATAGATAGTCAAGTTGTCAAGTAGGTTACATAATAATAATAATAATAATAAGCATAAGTCTGGTAAGAGCAGCAGGTGTAATCGAATACTTTAGACAGGAGGCTCACCATTTTTTCTCTAGTATACATTACTACGAATACATATGAATTTCCTACAGGATTTTTACAGGAGTAGGGAAATAAAATTACAAATTACAATGTCCTTTTGACATACGAGGGCTTGTCATTTTTATATGAAAGCCAGGTACGTAGTAGAGTTAAACATGTCTGAAGGCACCTTAATACATTAAAGTATTAGATATATTTGAGTGAACAAAATAAACAAACACATTTATCTTGAAACTACTGTGGAGTCATTATTTTAGACAAGCTTCTTATAGGAAGGTGGAGGGAGGATATAGAAATGAACATGTAGTCAAAGTAGATACTCCCCAAGGCTTTAGAATTAATAGAATGTAAACTTGGAGGAAATGACAGAGAGAGAGAGAGAGAGAGAGAGAGAGAGAGAACTTTGTTTTTGGCAAAGCACATATAAACTACACAGGATTCAAGAGAGCCAATAAACATGATTAGAAAGGTAGGCCTGTAATTAATCTCATGTTATTCTCAAAGCTATTTGTAGCTGAGTAAAAGTTGAATTGATTATTGGATAATTTTCCCAAGACCCTGAGTAGCCAATTTTATTTGATTGTGTAGCAAGGAAAGGGAAGATTTTGGGCATTCATAGAAACTTATAGGTAGATACTTTCGTGTATTATAAATATATGTAGAGAGAGAGAGAGAGAGAGAGAGGAGGGAAGTGTAGGGAAAGAAGGAATCTGACATTATGTAAGGAAGGAGTAAGTAACGCGACTGAGATTGTTTGTGTGCACTTGAGTATTATATCTACATATATGTAAGGAATGGTGGAGCATGGAATAAGGGTAAACAAGCTGGAGAAAGGAGGAATTTTGCGTAGTGGAAGATTTTTTTTTTTGCACTTCTCTCCACATCCAATGAACTAAGTAGATGTTTTCCACTTTTGGGAAAGAAGTAGGGTTACATCAATATCTATCTAGGTGCATTACGTTAATGGCTTTGCCACTTACAGGCATCACATAAAGACGTTCACTCTGTTCTCTTTCCTAAGACTCACGTACTTTGTGTCGGAGGAAGTAACGTACGTGGTTCCAGAGTTGTTTCTTTACTTGCTTCCGTGCCGAGATTCTCTGGCGCAAGAGTCCATTGAATTTCCCTATATTCCCTTCCAAACAACTAACTTATACTCCTCTAGAATTTCTCCTCCACTCTGCTGTGGAAAGTCGACTGGTGGGGAAATATACTGCATAAACTATATGTCTCCGTCCACGGATAAAATGAAATGAGATGACTGTTTCGTAGGGATCTGATTCAACTCCAATCAACATCATTTTGCTCCTCATCACGCATCATATTTGACTTCCCCCCTTGTCATTCTTATCCTTTTCCCACATTACCCATTCCCACCACTAAAAGCACATCATTATATGTGAGAAATTTTTTTTCTCCTTATTATTATTACAAATCTCCGGCACAGGCAGCGGCTTTTCCTGGGCAAAAGAAAATAAATAAAATGATTGCAATTCCCGCCCGTTAAATTGTCTCGCTTTTTTTTATTAGGAAATTTTGAAAGAAATTGAAAATTATAAAGATTATTGCATTATTAGTATTTGGAATTAGTAGTTATTTTATTTGACACATTGTGATGCATTTCAAGCATAAAAGGTGTTTCCTCCAAGGCTTTTACCAACGTTTACAGGCCCCCCGCTACGCACCATTGTATTTTTCCTAAACCTGAGTTTTCTTATTCTTGTCAACAATCGCTGCCCATGTGGGAGACAAGATGACAATAAGAATTGCCAAATAAGGCCAGTTTACTTTTCCTATTGATACTTTCCATGGAAAAAGGCACCTCCGTTGTAATTCTCTGCTCTTATAAAAGAATAAACAGCCCTAATCAAATAATTCCTTGAACAAAGCAAAGTCAGGACCATCGTATCTATTTGCTTTGGAATCATTATTTGTAAATGGAAGTCATATATAATAGGTAAATTTTAGATCAGAGCTGTAGCATAGTTTGAAAAATAAAACATATCTACTCAATTTAATACATTAAATTTGATTTTTCTTGGAAACGCTGGGGAATTGAACTAACAAAATTAGTTGATTGCTTCATTTCTACAGACATAAAATAAATATGAAAGAAAGTAGTGTTACTTTTATCTCGTCTTAAAATATAAAATTGTTATTTCCCACAATGGACTGGGAGCATATAAGTTCCATGCACATAGTAGAAGTAGCTAAAATATGTACAGTAATATAGTTAAAGTAAATATAGGCCTCCAAGGAATTTGACTGACAATTGAGAATGGAGAGGAAAAGCATTGAAAAGAATTTTCTGATAAGGTGATAACTCTATCTATGTATATATATATATATATGATTTCAATTTTAAATAGAAAATTAACCCCATGATGGATGCGGGGAAAGTGGGAAAAGGAAAAATATAATGTTTTCGCGTGTTGAAAGCATTTCGTGTGTGTGTGTGTGTGTGTGTGTATGTGTAGGTGATTTCCATTGAGTACTCTTAGTGCTTGCAATGCAAAGAAAAAGGTTGAGAATCAGTAATAAAATCAAAAGCCTATCTGGAATCAATAGTTACAACCAAAGTTAATGGAATATTGCTGTTTTTAGAACAGTGTTGTCACACAAAATGGGCATTATGTTCACATTATTTAACTCGAGACACGTTCAAAAGAAAAGTAAGTACCTCTGTTACGCCACTTAACCAGTCTGCGTACTTCGGTGCAGGATGGATGTGATTGTGATATGTGTCTGTATATATCTCTATGGATTGTACACTTGTTCCTTCCTTTGTCTCTCTATGAGCATATACACACACTCCTTATGGATCTCCTTATATAAATCTATACGTTTAACTAAAGTACATATACATTTATATATACTGACTCTGATCCCATACTTAGGGTTTGAGGGCTGGCTGTAGACTTTATTGACAAAACTGCCGAATTACCAAAGTCAAGCGTTATTTAATCTAATAAATATCTTTACTATATGAAAGCTTCCAACTCAACGGATTTTCTTAGTAAGTTAGTTTTCCAAGCACATGCTACTAACTGTATATGTATATGAGCCTATATAGCTGATATTTCTCAATTGAGTGGGGCCTCCTATGCAGGATATATAAATGTATATATGTAGCTAATTTCAAGGAGATTGACTTATTTACAGAAGGGCAAGAAGTATGAGAGAGCTGGGAGGTAGTCGCACCATTTATGAGACTCCTTTAGCTTACTAAAATATCTCTGACCTGCAAAGAAGTGCTAAAGCGTAGGATTATTGAATTATCTTATTATTTAGTGGTTACCACAATCTATTAGAGCTCAATACATATTTACTGCCTCAAAGATCATATACTTGAAATGGTTTCCTCTCTCTCTCTCTCTCTCTAAACTAAAAGTTCATCCTGTAGTTGGGGTTTCAATTTAGATTTAACTTCTGTAGAAATGTGTGTTCCCTTTAAGATAAAATGTTTTCTCAAATCTATTCATAAATAAAGTATTGGGTCTTTTCGTGTATAGTGTATGTAATCCTCCCCAATAATGTGTTTTCGCATAATAATTTCTATTTACTCTACGTGCGTAAACATATGTATATTTGTAGATATGTATGTGTAATAATGTAGATGAATCCATCAGTCAAAGTTCATTTCCACTCCAGTTGCACACAAATATATTTGAATGTTAAAAGAAGAGTTGGACATGGAGTGGAGAGTGGGAAAGAAATGAATGTTAAGATAATTTTCAAGCTAAACGAATGTATCAAATATGTTGGGAAAAAAGGAGATATCCGGGATTTTCTCAACATCCTTCCTTGTTACAATTAGATTTCTCTATAATATTTACTATGTACATTGGATAGTGTGTGTGTGTGTGTGTGTGTGGTGCGTTCATTAAAATTCTGAGCAAGCAGCGCCTGCTTGTGAGCCAGCTGAATGTTTGAACCCAGTGGAATTACTTTGCATTAATTCAAACGAAAAAATAATGTCTCTGTAAGGATGTTATTAATTGAATTACTGGGAGGGAAGAGAGAGAGAGAGAGAGAGAGAGAGAAGTGATGCATTACAAAGAGAAAATTGGATTGCAAAGAAGAGTATTGTTAGTTGTAAATTTACTGTATACACCATTATAAGTGAAGGGAGGCCAAAATAATGGAAGATGAATGAGCAGATAACCCTCAGTCCATTCCATGCATATAGGGGGAGCTGAGAAATAATTCACACATGCATTCATTGTGGTATACATCCAATTATCATTTCGGAAAATGAAATCCATTAGTACTGGGTGGCTTTTTGACAGCTGCCCACTGCACTCACACATTCAACGATTCAACCATGTAAAATAGACGGAAACAGAAGCTCTTCCCATGAAATTCAAATTGTCCAAGTATGTATAGCCCATATGTCTCTGTATATAATAATATGTCCCTTGCTTATGCATTCTATTATTCTCAATGTAAGAAATCCATATTGTACTGGTACTAATAAGATTTTACATGAGTGTGGCCTTTTCGCATACATATACATATATATACAATATATATGGAAAATTGAAACTATAGAAATGCATACATACTATACACTATTTACTGTAGGGTGAACTATAGCATGAAGTCAGATCACTGGATAAAAGGACCATTTATGTACATTTAGTTTTTTGTAAATTGCTTTGGTGGTAGGGCAAGTCAATATCGCGTTAAACACTCACCAGCTTCCATTGATGCATCTCGCCTGAAAATGACATTGGGAAGCGTCCATTCCTTTTTCGCACTTACTTGTTAGATGCGTGGTCTTCAAATGAGCAACCATTACCCCAACACTTTATCCTTCCTCTCTCCTCCCGCTGTACGATACTATGAGACTTTATATATAACTACAAAAGCGGAGGAAACTGCTTGGCTTAGACTGTACACTCGCATAAGTATTATATGCAGTGAGAAACTCAGTTGTCACAACCCTTCGCACTCATTTTCCTAAGCTGCTAATTCTTTGAAGTTTACCCAAACAAAGAATATGAGATGGCGGTCAAAAAAAACTTTGTATCTTGAGGTCATGTGGCTCCAACCCAGTTGGAAGTGTTTGTCAAAAGAAATATTCAGCCTTATTTATTCTTCAATTTCTATCACTTCAATATTCGAGTACTGACAATAAACTTTAACGGGGATCCGGACAAGAGCCATCGCATCTTTTGCAGGAAGTCTATGTAAAAACATGTATGACTAAAAATTTGACAGGGTTGGGAAGCTACGTCCGGAAAAATGTAGACGACGGATCTGAAACATGAATGGATGATTGGATTAAACATTCATAGTTGATGAAAGATTTACGAGATGTCATTTCCAGTTTCTATGTAAAACACTTTTCAATGCAAATTTTAAGATCTAATTTAAATACTTGAGATGATTATAATTGACATCCTCAAGGTGTCACGTATTTGAAATTTCACTAATTTTCCAACAAAAATTGCTAACATTCCAAACTTAAATAAGAATTGCATGACTATGAATAGCTAGAAATAAAGGGTTAAAAATGCATGTTAATCTATGACAGCATCTCCATAAAATGACGTAATTTCTGGGATACTTTGGGTGTCACCTTGTATAGGAAACTTAGTAAACTGGTTTTAGACTTTCCACTTACAATGGGCGGGTTGATAAACTGCCCTATCTTAGTAATTATTATGTCTGGCGTAGTGCTGAATTTAAAGTTGGTTTAAATCAGTAGTAAATAAGTAGCTTTTGTGAAAAAATTCTTGAAATATTGAAAATCAAATTAAGTGCACGGGCAGATTATCAATGATGACATTTCCCAACCTGTGGCAAACCTGGTGGCAACCTAGTATGTATACCTGATTGGCATTGTAAAGGATATAATTAAAGTCCTGCTTGTGTGTGTGCGTATTAAATATTGGAAGAATGCTAGTGAGTATACACATAATGACCTACCTTTGGCCCCCATTTTTTGTATGACGCTAATGTTTTTTTCAAAATGTCTCGTGACAAATATCCCAACACTTTTGACTCTCTTTCCACCCGTGCCATTTATTCGGGGAATTTGTGCCAATTAAGACTGGGTTTGGGCCATACCTTATTCGTGGGTAGCTATAAAGTGGAAACATGAAGCCTGTGAACACAAGAGGGAGCCGTGTACATATTGAGTACATTATGTTGTGACGGCCGTACGTGAAAGCCTTAAATGATCGCGGAGTAAGGATTTTTGTGGATAGATGTAAATCCCTGCTGAATCCTGTATAGGAAGCAAGAACCATAGCCCATTATTCCATTATAGAGTGAGCTTGAAAATTGATTATTTCAATGCATGTAATATTGGATGTTGTAGAGTCTGCATGCTTAACTAAAACCATAATATCAATCTACGACCCAAACTTTTTAAATCCCTGTATGCTTAGCGTGCATGTTTGCAATTTACATTGCTACTTCCAATTGGTTAACATTAATCATTTTTTCCAGCCAAGGAGATTTGCCTTCGTTTTTTTCAGTAATCACACGCTGGTTCGGTGGCTCATTATGTGAAACTGAGGAACATTTGTTGATTTCGAAGTAAACAATTGGTAGATACGGTGCAGGTGTGGGTAATCCATTAGAAGTTAACATGATTTGTGGTGGGCATTAGCCTCGCCACGATAGCAAACTATTCCATTTCCTTATAGTAATTTTTTCAGACGTCCATTCCTCCCACACGGTAAAGTTGTATATTGTAAAATCTTTTTTCTGCGCCTAAATTGTTGATCTACCACTTGACAACATCTGTGAAACTATTTTTATTTCTATGAGTGACCGTAATTGTTATTAAGCAGACGACACCATCAAGCTTCTCTTCTATGCAGGTGGACAAGCTAAGATTAAACCCTGTAAAATAATTATTGATTTAAAATGAAAATATTTTTATGGACCCGGATTTTTATATAAATAAACGTTATTGCAAATCTTGATTAATGTCAAGGTGTCATGAATCTATTTCACACATTAATTATTTTTTCTTTATGAATTTAATTGCAAATTGCCTCACAGAAAAGGAAGACTTGGAAAATGTAACATCAAATAGATTGCTCTTCATATATGTAACAGTAAAAATTATTACTCTTTTAAATAATGAATAACCTTCTGGGGGACCTTTAACTTTTCAGAGGAAATTATTTGATCAAAAGTGTCAATAGCTAAGCTAAACTTTTAATATTTAAACAAGATGTATTTCCTATAGTGGCAGTTAATTAATTTCAGTTTCAGTGCATATACGTGTGTGGGTGTCTGTCTATTGGGGGAGGAAGAGAAAGGGAAAGAAGGCGATTGCTTATAAAAGAAAACTACACATGTTTGATTGTGATAGGAGAAATTTTAGGGAAAAGTTCTCCCTGTGCCGGGCACCATTGTATGCAATGGAGGCTGAAGGTAACCTTTAGTGTGGGGAAACCCTGGGAGAGTAAAGGAAACAAGTTTTTTCTTTTCTTTTTTTTTCTCCTAGTTTGTCTATCTTCTCGTAAGCCATTAGCGAAATTGTGTACATCATGAAATCAAACCGAAACCTAAGAAGAAATGCTTTCGAACTGATTAAATTTTCTTTGTAGTACGTCGTCAATGTTTCACGGAGATCACATCATGTAATTGGTAGAATTGACTATGAAATATAGGTGGGAGCAGCACTATATGTTACAGTCGTCTGTGAGAGATGGATAAAGTGGACTCAATTGCATCATACATAGGACGATGCCGAGTCTCGCCGGGAGAGAGAGAGTATATGTATATTTATATTGTACATACGTATTGTAGAAAGTGGAAACGGAGGAATAGTCAACGCTAAGTTAATAGTGGGAAAGTAATCTTACGACCACATCGCCATCAGGCATGATGAATACCATATAATGAAAACTGGAAAGTAAACTTAATTCTTGTAGCATGAAACTCATTAAATAATGCAAACACAAGTTCCAATTATCCAATACCTATTTGGTTTGCTAGAGACCTATCTGTTGAGAGAATTTAGGAAGCAAAACCAACCATCCTGCCTGTTAAGAACGTCCATGCTTATCCACTTTGCTTTTCTCTGACGATGCTAGATACTTGGTGGAATAGAAAGCGCTTATTATTTCTCTTCCTATCAAATTAACATGAATTTACGACTTGACTAAGCCGCCTTCATCCTTTCATGTACCCTTCTACAAGGAGACGGCAGATTCTGCATATTTTTGCCCAGTCCTTTTAAAACCCATACTAAACGTGGACTCACTATCATTCCTTTCTACAATAATTCCGGAAAGCACTTACAATTTTTTAGCTTCAAAAGATTATACAAGGAAAGTTTTTTTAAGGGTGGGGGAGGGGTATTGGAAGCAATCCTCGGAATAGAATAGTGTCTTATTTTTGTGGGAAAAATTTTGGGAAAGGACCCAAACGCCCTCCTTTGTTTGCATGTCCTTGCAAATCCATCACATTATTTACTTCAACTTGAGCAACTGACGAGATAGACACTTTCATGGTTAGTGTTATGATGTCTTTAGGGTTAAACGGTTTTTTAGTGAAATCTGATAGGCGCTCCACAAAAAATACTGAATGGGTAAAAACCTATAAGATGCATGCTGGTTCTGAGACGGAAGAAAAAACATCAACTGTCAATTCTGGCCTGACAGGATTTCTATCTGCCTCCTTGCTATTGCCATTGATGGGAGAGACATTTACTGACTGAGCATCCAGTTTTGGCGTCGCGTCGACCAAAATTCTTGCGACTTTACTAGTTTTACTTTCTTGTATGTCAAGCCGAAGCTTATAGAAACATTATTTTTTTCTCTGTACTTAAGAACGTACAAGAAGATATCATGGCAATGGATTAGTTAAAATTAAATGACTGTGTAGTTGGATATTGTCAGAGAATGCCGGAACTTCAGCAAAAAATCCGAATGCATCCTTCTGCTAAACTAAACTAACAAATTTTTACTTCCGAAACATGGAATAACCACCATTAGGAAATACGTGTACTGTGAATTCACGAAATTATATAATGAAATTCCTAGTGAGGCAAGATCATTTTGCTATTTGACTTTATGTAAGTCATGTATTAATGAGTGGATATTGATCAGATCAGACGCGGTTATAAGTGAAAAAGCTACTTAAGCAATTTTCGAAAACATTTGGGACATAGTTTAATCCCTTTGTTTTTGAGGTGAGACGAGTCTTCTTGTACTGTCTCTGGACTTATTACACGTTAATAAAGTCATGAATTGAATTGGTGAGAATTAAAAACAAATATATTTGTTATCTTAATAATTATGATAATGTTCATCGTAATATCATTTTAAATACCGTTTTAAATAAAATATTAGAAAAAATAATGTTTAATACATTATATGAATTTATAGAAGACAATAATTTATTTGACGAAAATCAGCACGGCTTCAGAAAAAATAGATCGTGTCAAACTGCAACAACCATATTAAATTTGCGCATGAAATATTATCAGAGCTAGATAAAGTTGGGTATAAAGTTGGAGCCGTATTTGTTGATTTACGAAAGGCTTTCGATTCAATTAGACCATTACTTTTACTCCGAAAATTAAAAGAAATAAATAT
>JAQFXU010000036.1:0-128691 GCA_034693705.1 Spatulosminthurus flaviceps | reverse complement strand
TCTGGGGAGGATTTGAGTCTGCCACTGTAGAGGAAATGCCATCTTAGGGGAAACCACTATATAGAGAATCTACTGTATTTATATTTCCAAATATGCTGGTTGAGGAATTTACAATACCTATCTATATTTACAGGTTTTGTTGAAAATTATTTTGGTGGGATTTATTCATACGCATATACCAATAGTTTCAAAAAGTTGGTGTACTTATAGACGTCAAAAATAATAAAACTAACCAATTTTCTCAATTCGTGTTTCCTGAAATAGCTATATAGGTTCGATCAGGTCAACAGAGTCCTGCTAGGCAATATCTATATTTTCAGATTTACTTTCACATGTGAATATTTGCTAGCAACTGAACTTGAAAAACTCTTGAGGTGTGCCACCGCCTATGATGGTGGCATATACCATTGAGGTTTCCTAGTGCGTACAATGTTGTACAAGTATTTGTTGATGTTTATGCGAATAATGTATGCACGACAAATGCCGCGGCATTCTTTATCATCAAACTATTCACTTCGTACACGAGTTTTTGATGAGGGCGCGAATTCATCATCAAAATATTTACGTTTTACGCATATTATTGCGAAGAAGCGCTCTGACGTCCTTATACCGAGAAGGTGACTCAATATGGGGTGTACGCATGTAAGTAGTATGTGTATCATATGAAACGTAGTAGTAGATTTAGACAAAAGAGTAAAAAGAGATGGTGTTTTTGTTCGTACATCTGCATATGAGTAATCTGCAGCGTAAATAGGATGTTTTTCTGTCACGGCGTATGTAGTTGCAGTGCCACGAGATAACAAGAATTGAAAGCAAGGATGGAAAATAGTAAACAGCGAGCCCGCCAAATTAACCACAATAAAACTTTGTGTACCAAGAAATCGAGGAAACAAGACGTAGTTGCAGTTTCTGTAGAACTGAATGGTGTAAGAAAATACTGGCTTAAATAATGTGACTGCATAAGGATGTGAATTATGTAAGCGAACTTCCAGCTGTAAGAATAAGACATCTGCTTGCTTGCTTCCATGCATGGTAGTAAATGGAAGAAGGGATTTCTGCTGTGTGAAATTCCAGTCGAGCTGAACTTGAGAGTCATGAGTCCTCAAAGCAGGTGTAGGACTGCACTTACACGAGTATGAGAGGAGCGAAGCTGAACATGAAGTTATTTTTCATTTTGTTCGTTGTAAATAATTACTTTATTATTTTTAGCATGAAAATGATTGAATTGGATGTCATCCATTTCGGATAGATAGGCCAGGGGTGGATAAAAATGTCCTGCCAGTGAAAATTCCATTGTTCTATTAAAATGTAAAAAAAATACAAAAGGGTTATGAACAAGCCTAATTGGTTATGGTATATAGGTTAAGTAAGGTTGGGTATACGATGTGAACCGCGTAACTCATATTCTCTGCAGGTATCAATGAATCCAGTCAGGAGCAAATGTGTGAGCTGATGTGACACTATTTTATTGCATAGAAAAATCGACAGCGGAAGTGAAGCATAATAAATGAATATTTGACTGAGTTTACATCATGCTTTAATTTGTTGTATCCTTCATGTTCTCCTATATGAAATCCGGTATCAAGTTCGGCAGCTTGTAAGGATTCAGCTAAATTAATAATGCTACAAATAACTTCCATGTGTAGGACCTGCATGGTTAACATGATATCGATTGCATGACAAATGTTGGGCAAAGGGCCAGGCATTTTAGTCGCTACACATAGTACAATGGTTTCATGCCGAGGGGCTTACAGGGTCCAGGCAACGGTCGATGTCGAATGTAAAAGTGTCTCTATGTAGTGGCATCAAGGGATAGGAGGGTTTATTATGTTATGTTACAGGGTGTGCTGACTCTCATCATCAAGAGAGCGTGATTATCCCAAACTTTTACCAAACTTACATTATACAATTATTGTCAGTAATAATTGTGCAGGGAGGAGTATCTTTGTATGTGTACCTAGTGTATCCTACAGTTGAGTTGTAGTAAGCACGTACAAATCGTACAATAAATACGACTTGAAGCGATAAAATAACCAGGCTCGAGTCAATGTTTGAGTACTGCGTGTGTTCTCCACGAGTTTTTTTATTTATTGGTTTTTAATTACGTGGATTTGATTGCTATTATTAGTAACGTCTACATGGATATGTAGCAAGTGAAGTTGTCTATGAACTCACCCATGACTATGTATTGTCTCTGCATCTTAACATAATAATGGTCCGGAAATGATCAACCGCAGAATTGGATCTGGGAAGAATTTTGATAAAACTGAATTGTTGCGTATATTTGTGAACAACGGTACTTCAATATTCAATTCTCATGAATTTTGGCTTCTGCTTCAGTCCTTGCGGTTCATTTTACTCGGCGCCGAATATTTTTTCTGCGGTTTGTGTACATCCTGCTTTTGATCATGGATCCTGAATCTCCATGTGTATTTCATCCTTTGAAGACTTACTTAGCCAAACATTGTTGCTGTTGCTCTGGTCCGGGGGAAGTCATTGGGATTGTAGAGCTAGTATGGAGCAGCTGATGGTTGCTGTGTATGATTGACCACTTGGTACAATCGGAAATTATTTTCAAACCCAAATGTATAGTTATTACGCTTGGAACAGGAATATAAGCCTGGAAAATCAGTATCGGAGTAACCGAATGATTCAGGATCAGAACCTCCGAACGTGCCATGGTGGCTAGAAGAGCTACAATGCATTTTCTTCTAAGAAACGCAGGTGCAGATGATTTATTCCGATTGTTTCATAATTCAGCTCTTACTCTCATCCTCGAAAGCTCTGCCTACTCTCATGAGTGTACAGAACTTACGTGCAGTAAAACTATACATACATGGTTCTCTACCATTTGCGTTCCTACTAACATTGACTCCACTGAGATATGACTGCGAAGGAAATTCTCTCAACGACTTAGGATCACCAGTAGTAGTAATATAGTAAAAGGGAGGAAAGGTAATTGGAGAGAGACGTAATAGATGCATAATTAGGATGCGTTATATTTCCCTGCCCACGGTTACCAAGGAAGATGAGTGGGTGCAGGGAGAGCGCTCATCCAGGTGTAAATTATCCAAGTAATCTTCTTCCGATCACCTGGCCATTAGTAAGAGACGAAAAAATAATTCATATATACTCTTTGAGCTACCATTTGCCGGATCGCCCCCCGATGAAATGGATGAAGGGTGAGACGATGAGTGAGAATCATTATTATTTATTGTTTTTGTTTCTTCGGCCATTTTCATATATTTCTACACTAGTAATACTACAGAGCTACAGTTTTTCATATATTTACATTTAAATACTCGCTTCAGAAATTTCAATCGAGAGAGCATGGTAGCTTCATGGCATTATACATTATAGGTACAGCTTATTTAGTACATATACAATGATGAAAAATCCATCTATTTTTCTATATTAAAATAACTGCCGCACTTGAAGCTTGAGCAAGGGATGAGGTTGGACCTGTGGATGAAACTATAAACTTTTGTCAATCGCTTGTGTATAATTTATGTTGGAGAAGAGGAGGGGTATATAATTGAAGCTTTTTGGTCCTTACTTGCACTTACTACGGATGATGGGAACCAACAAAGCCCACAGTACTACGTTACAAGTACCTACGTGCGTTGGTAATTTGTCCTGGAAGTAGTTTTTTTGTGAAAGTTACTCTTAGGTAAACTTAGGGTTAGAAGTTTTTAATATTTAATTACTACTATTAACATATGGTATTCCCTCACTCATGTTCCCTTGTACCCAGAGAAATGATACTTTATTGTTTATTCTCAGGACTATTCATTCCTCATGCTTGACATCCATGATTTGGTTTGAATCTCATCCGGTTTCATTCTTCCCATGCAAAGAGTAATAACCCTCTCTGGTGTCCCTCGTATTTTTTATAGCAAATCATGTTCCGTACATGTTTATGTACATATACTGGAATTGCAGTTGTGTATAAGTACATCTCTCAAATTATCAAGTACAAATTTAAGAGTGAGAAAGCTGATTTGCACATGGTTAGTGTGTGCACACCATTGTATTTAGTTGATTGCTTCCTCATCAAATACTATAGTATCCATGGGTAGGGCAGTATGTATATGAGTGTAGGGTTGACTGAGTGAGTGGGTAGGGTGTAGAAGAGGAAAATTGTGAGCAGGATTGAGTAGACAACTTCCTCTTGGAAATGATGAGTAAATGTGTCGTGTGATTTATGTACAAGCATTAGAAATGTACTCAAGCATATTATCATCATCCTTCCTTTGCCTCGGAGGATCAAGGGCTTACCATCGATAAGTACTCTAACAATCGGCTGGATTCACATCTGTGTGTATTCGATTTGAATTGATGACAGGTTTTTAAGTGGGATACATGGGAGTGATTCTTAGTGTTGATAAATTGTCAGGAGGGTCCATACTATATGTACATATTATACTTCATGTGTTTATGTGGAGGGAAACTATGTATGGGAAATCGATTTGGGGTTTCCAACGGTCCATCGAACTGTTACAATGCTAACAATAAGGCTTAGTTTGCGTTTACATAAAACAAAAATGTTTAACGGATTTAAGCCAGAATTAGCAATTGCTTCTTATTCTTTTAGATCTTGCTGTAGAGGACTGTACATAAATCTGGAAGGGTTCCGAGCAACTAAAAATTCTATTTCATATGTCTGTACCCCACATTTAATTTAATAACAAGGAATTCTTTTTTGGGACATTCATCATTATTTTAATTTTTGTAAAATTGTTTACCACTTCTATTTTTGCATCTCACAGAACATGAAAAGAAATGGTGATACAAGCTTGAAACGAAAGATCGACGAAGGCATAATATCAGGGAGAAAATCTAAACGGTCGCACGCGTCATTTGTCACAAAATCAGTAAACATTGAATTCCTTTAGAAATTTTAATGAAGTCGTGTGCATACATATAAGGTTGTGGTATCTCGCAGCTGTGTATGCATTTCATTGCTGTCAAAGGAAAATAATAGTTGATAGGGTGATATAGTTGTGCAGACATGCTCTCCATTCTTTTGCACAACATTGTTTCTGCATTTACAAAAGACATGTGTGCCTTATCAATTTTCAGAAGTAAATTGGAAGGGTGGGTCTTTTTATGGAGTTACCTCACGCAATAAAGTTTGACTGTAGTATTGAAGCGTTGTTCATTTGGAGTTGAAGGGAAAAAATACATAGATGTACGACCCAGTCGTTTAACTGCATATTAGTAAGTTTTACTCTGGCTCCGAGAAAATGTCGTCATCTGGACCAGGAACGTTAATTTCATTAAATTTTTCTGAAGGCTCGATAGGTTTCCAATAATATCTCATGTCAAGGCATATGTTAAGTCTCCGTCAAAATTTTATGGGTGCCTGAAGCCAGAATATGGAGAAGCAGTCAACGAGTCAACTGCCGATACACATGAATGACTCACGACACAGCGTCTCGTACATAGTCAATCCCCAGCCTCAATTTTTTGTCCGACCTTTACAGTCATTCATGGTTTTCTGGTTCATGTGTACATTGTTTTTGTCTTCATATCTGTCTATACACTGTCACCCCTCAACAATGTTTTGGGCAACTGTACTGTTCATCTGCGAAGTAATTATTTTGAAGTTCAGTCACATGTATACGTGAGTAGTAGTACAGTATGCTGTACTGAGGCTAGCTCAGAAATAAGTAATTGTTTACAGGAGAAGAGCCTCGTATTATATAACGTACACATTATAATATTGCAATTATTGTGGACAGGAAATTCGGCCCTCGACTGAAACTCGAGGCAGCAAGCAAATTTGGCACTTTTATTCTACGATGCTTTTGTAAAATTGCCTTTCGTCAAGTCGTCAGTTAAGATAATATGTATCTCCGTCGCAAAAAGTACTGAAAAGGAATATAATTGCAAATAAATGGGCGGTATAACGATTGTTTCCGAGGCAATTGTATGAAAATACTTCATATAAGATTCTTCTAACCCTGCAACTTGGAACGCAAGGTAGCTTAAAATTTCAATAAATAACTTCCGGGTTCTGAAAACGCTTATTCTTGTATTTATTTTTAAGGGCTGATGGAAAAATTAAAATCCCAAAATTATTATTATTTACATGGGTTCTTGTGGACTCCATAATATTAAATATTTAATATTAATTAATATTAATAAATTTTATTTAATTTGCAAGCTTTCTAGCAACAACCGTGCTCATCGTCAGGCAGTCTAACTACAACTAACAATATTCAGCAGACTAAATCTATTTTTTAAATTATTATAAAAAATGTAATTATTTTTCATTTTCAATATTTTCTTAGTTTTTCAATTGTAGAATTGAAACTATTGGCTTCCAAGCATCACTAATAACATAGCCTCTATTAATATTCATTAAAGTCTCTGTAGATTGTTAATCCTTCCTTAATTTCTCTCAAAAACAGATTCGGCTTCTTTAGAATCATACGAGCATTCTCCCAATCTATGCGATGGTTCATTCTTGACTTATGAACATGATTAGCTACTGCTGACTTTTTATGATTATTCTTTTCCACGTGGGCTCTATGTTCTTTGACTCGAGTTTCTAATGGGCGGCCTTGTCTCTCCAATGTAAACTGATGGGCATGAATTACAATTGATTTTATAAAGGCCCCCTTAATAATCTCCCAAAAATTTTGGAAAACAGGTTAAGTACCACAGCATAACGGCGTGGCGGGACTTTTGGAATCAAAACCGGTAAACCAAATTCGTTTCATCAAGGCTTCGAATAATGTACAATAAGTAAATGGACTGCTACCACGTTAACCACGTTAAAACGGACTTTTACTTCTCTCGTAAAATGTTGTTGGTCTTGATGCCATATGATGTGATACCAAATGTCTTCAAATTTATACCTTCATAAATAAATCTTTCTACGTAGCAAGTACGTACATATTTTCGTCTGTGTACAAATAACAGTAAATTGTATTATTCACCCTTAGCCCGTCGCATAATTTTGTAAAATGCCCTCGCCCTCAATTTTACCTAAATGTAGTCGTCCCACAAGTTTTATTTACAGTTACAGGTAATTTCAAATCATTACTTTCAAAATAGCACCCCTTATTTAAGCTTTAAATGCGGGTGAGCTTGTTTGTTGGCATCCTAATACTATTGCAATTATAATTTGTATGTATTTCTGGTAGTGTTTAAGTTTCTTTAATCTACCGTATCGTGTATTGTTCAGCACTCAGTCAGACAAAATATCGCTACCTATTTGTACTTGAAAGGGCCACATATCAAGTATTTGTTATCACCTGCCCATTAAATACAACCAATATTACAAGGAAATTCACAACTTTTCTCTAGTTTTAGTGTCAATTTGGAAAATCCGTGCTGGTGTTGGATGATTGTTCTACAATGGACCACTTTACCCTCCTTTGTTAATACGGACGTGTAAACAATGCTTATGCACTAGTGCTTGCCGCGGCTATACATTTACCATTGACTTACTTGCATTTTACAGGATAACATTGACGGCTGAACAAAATGTGTGGCTGATTGTGAGTGAATGAGCAATTTCCTCTGTTGTATAAACCATGTTAATGCGTAGCTTTTACACGGCCAATTAAATCAGAGATGCCTTTCGAAAAGAAAAGGATAAGAATATTGTTTGCAGTCTCTGCATAATTTTGTATTACATCCTCTCAGTATTAGTACAGGATTGGTAAACAACTATGAGAAAGGATTAAAAGCGATACATGGTAAGTGCGATTAACATGGAAAAAGCGGGGAGGAAAAGTATCCAAACAAAATTCTGTCAATCTACATACATACATAGTATAAGAGTGAGAGTGAGGCCAGAGATTCGGTCAGGGCGGTCTGCCACACATAGGTTATTGGTTTAACGAGCTAAACAGTCAACCGCAGGACAAAAGTGTGTACATATACACACAGCCTGGATTATTTGAGAAGGACTTAAAAGGAATTAAATGAGAGAATGAAGTGGACACCTTGTAATCCAAGCTCTTATCGTGGAAATGCACATAATGTGTAAGATTATAAAGGCAGATGAATTACTCCTAATACCTGGAAGCACCCTGAATGATGACGACCCTTCATCCAAAGGATGAGGAAAAGTGAGCTCTTTCAGTTTCAACTTTCAACGCTTGACGCTTTCATGCAGATGCCAAATGATGCGTTTCATTCTATTACAGCTGTTTCAATTATTTCACCCTTAGCTTTTTTATGTACATTCATCCATAACTTAGTTGTCCTAGTATATATAAATATTATAGTCTATAGTCAATATATAGTCACTGACTCAAAACCATACCGTAAGTCATAATCTCAACTTAACATCTTCTTATTGGAAATGCATTACAACTTGAGGCCTCTTTTGCTAATGTGCACTTGGACCTCGTCATACATATTTGACATCACGCTTACATTCTCATCCACCCCTCTGGGCCCGTATCAGAAGTATCCCATCCAAAAATGTAATCTACCAATGATGAACTGCTACTGTGGAACCGTCCCTTAGAGTATGAATTATGAGAGCATAAGCTACTGAAATCATCCCGCACCTACTTTAATGGGAGCTTATAAGTTCTGAAACTTTTATGGTTTTTAATGTCTTTTATAGCACAACTGGAAATTGTTTCAATGAAATGTGGTCAGTGGTACATTATGTTATCATTAAGACTGCGTGTGCCCTCCATTTGGCTTCGGGTTACATCGTTACATGATTAGTTACCTTTTTTCCCTCCGTGTACATAAGTAAGTACTTACACTTACTTATACTTACAAATAGCTTTTAATAAGTCTAGCATGTACAATCTTTATAAGCCAATACGGAGGGATGGGAAGATGGGAGGACATTTAGATACAGCGAAGTCGATATTTTCCAGCCTGGAAAATACTTGAGTATACTTTAATGCATACAAAGAATATCCTTTAATATTTCATATGTTGTTATCTACGAATAAATCTCGGTAGCTTGGGCAATACAATGTATGTTCAAGGCGAGGGTCCGACACTACAGATGTATTCACATGTAACAGTATGGGTCATTTGAGCAGAAATGATTTCTATAATGATGTGCTTTCTGTTACCATTCCAGATAAATACATAGCCCAGTGAGATGAATGAGATTTAGGTTTATAAACATGTGGTAATCACTTTGCGGTAAGGTAAGATGATGATGCAAATTTACATAATATTATCTTAACAGATCTGTTTTCGCTGGTCAAAGAAATTCCATCTATTCACGACATTTTACTATGAAAAATGAACCTCTACAATGTATAGAGTCTATACAGGATAATATCTTCATACAAAGCTCTCCCTCATCATTTCCTTCGTAGGCTCCAAGTATATTATGGTTGATGGTGACTGTTATATAAGCTTGAACATTTGCTCCTATCATGTTTATTCGTTAGATTTTCATTATCACTTTCTTCTAGCCCGAATATGGTGGACGTAAACAGCATTTATTTTGACTCCAGGATTGTCCGGACATATACAGCCATGACAAAACAAATATGCTAACTTGGTCTAGATTGAACTTAATAGTCTTATCAAGGATTATTTACACAGGTCTTTCTATCAGTTTTTATTACTGTATTTATGATGTATTTAAAATTAGAAACGTAATTAATTCAAGAGTTGGATGTGAGTTATTCCAGGAACAAACAGTCCAAGTGTTTCATTCATTAATACTTACAAGAAAAGTGCCATTGAGAGCGTAGGGTTCGGACCATCGAGGCAGTATGTTAAAAAACATTTGAGGGATTTCTAAAAAAATTAAACGTTCCTTTATCTATATAATGACATCAACAAACACATTTATCTACAGTAATGTTAAAATAAAATGTTAACTCACAATATTCAGAAAATTAGTTGATTCATTCATACGTTTATTAATGCGTCTATGATCTTTTACTTGTGAGGGATTGACGAATTTCCTTCAAAGTTATCTCCACTACACTGTTCTGAATTATAGTACATTGTCAAAATTGTTGTTCGATGTTCATAATAAAAATGCTTCACAAAAATTACATAAATTGGAATTTAATTTTGGACGGCGTGATATTATGTAATTTCCTATGCAGTGGCAAGTGGCAACCAAGGGATCCCAGAAATTCTGCCACTGTAGAGATGCCACCATAACGTTCCATGCACTTTCCCTATTAAGCTTTAAGGTAACGCTAATTCTGAAGGGATAATCTCAAAATAAGAAGAAATTCCATTGATTTATGTTAAACATTTTTTAAAATTTAAACAACGTAATCTATTTATCATTCATGATGTAATAATTGGAATACGGGGTTTTGTATGAATCACATTATTTATTAACTCCAAGCTTTCGGACACAACCAGTGTCCTTCATCAGGTAACGTAATCTCTTTTCGTTTCTTGACTAAAAATATGCAATTCTTTGATCAAAACGAGGAAAAATGACATTCAAAAGGCCAAAATTCTTCAAAAATCTGCCACTATACGAAGATTTTTCAAAAAACCCGGCCACTATAGCGTATATCTTAAGCAGGGGGAATCTCTGGGGAGATTTTACTCTGCCACTATGACATCTCAGGGGAAACCACTATATAGGGAATCTACTGTACTTCGTGACTTCTGGATCTGGAAGTAGAACAGTTTTATATTTTGATGCATATAAGCCCGTCGTAGCTTCGCTTCTAAATGTGACATAGCAACCCCGTGCTAAGCACACGTTTTTTATTCAAATCGCATACGGTAATTATTACTTAAACGCAAATAAGCGTGTAAAGAACCTCTGAATTTTAAAACGTGTTTCGAATTTTAATTTCATCTGGAGTTTTAGGGAAGTCTCTTCAATTATTGCAGAAATTCGTCTGTTTTTCGTAATTTTATGCTCGTCTCTGACCGCTGGTGTTTTAGGGTCCTGTGTCCTTCTCCACCACTGTGTAAATGGCTGTACACGTTGGGGCCATTTTTGCCAACTAACTACATGTTTTGTGGCTGTCAACCTGCCGTACTTACTTGAAAAAAACTTGCCTGATGAAATGTCTCTATGAAATATGATAGAAAGAAGACAAATATTTTCACAATACGAGTTGACTGTCGCGATTTACTAAAAACAACAGCAGTATTCACATACAATGTTTACATGGTACAGCCACTACAAACACAATTATGCATAGGAATTAAATAATAGTTATTTACGTGAATGTAGGTGTACGTCTTCGTAGCCGAGTTGAATAATAATAGTTAGTAATAATAAATTCTTGACAAGTTTTATACATGCTTACATGTACCATTTACTACTATATAATAGGTTTATTAATAATTTTAGTTGCGTATTTATTTCACCGTTTCATCATCTTCATCATCAGCACACAAATTAAGTTTTTTAACTTTTTCCAATTTTCACGTATTTCTTTCAAGCCTAAAATTTAGCTAGACCCAGCTACTTCAAGATGGTCTCACCTCTAAATTATCCTTATTTCACAAGATTGAACTTTGCGTGTATACATATGGGAATAATGTGAAATAATGGCTGGGCTCATCCATATAGGTAATTTTAAAGTAGTTGTGCAAACAATAAGTAAACTCCTACAGTTGTCTGCTGTACAGATACAAATAACTCTATACAATGTCGGGTAAACCCCTTAAAACTTTTCTAGTGAACAACTTGGTAATAGCAATTTTATCCAGCTCTCTATTTCTAGATGTATTTCAAAAAATGTGCTTCATTTCGTTTCTACAATATAAGTGTACAGGTAAAGATCCACTCACACGAAATCCCACCTACTACAGTACACAAATATAGGGTAACAATATAAGGAGTGACAATATTTTGTATGTGTCCACTGAAAAACTTTTACAGTTATTATTTAAACAGCATATAATAGGTAACCTATAAACCTAAAATGTTGAGCACAAAGAAATCTATATTCACAGTAGTAAGAAATTTAAAATATTGAACTGAACCAGATGACTGTGCGTGGGGGATTTCATAAACGACTGACTCAATTTCCTGAATTTGAAAATTCTTACATCATCATCACCACGATTAATAAGTCACACATCAACAAGAAGGAAAGTCAGCATACAAAGATTCGATAATATTGGACAGTGAGGAACATTGATCAGGCCGGAACTAACTTCCCCTAACTGTAAATTCTTTTTTAGTTTGATAGTATTAATTCAAATACTTGTGATTTAATTTTTTTTAAAACCGCCGGAGTCTATTTCCTAAATAACAGTTAAACAACCAAATTTTGACATGACTGAAATCGACATCTATTTAACTGGTATTGCTAAAAGCCTTTGAGTATACGATATACGATAAACATTAAAACCTTAATATTAAAAGCGGAATATGTAATTTTCGATTTTCCCTAATCTTACTTTTTTTCTTCCTTAATTTATACTCCTACATTTTAATTCTATCCATACACAATTCGTTCATGCGTACACTCCAACATTTATTCTCCCACACAATCTACAGCTTATATGTCAGTTTGGGTTCCATATACATGTATTCTTATAACGTGCCTCCAGAGAAAAATAAATGGTATTTTAGCGAAGAATAAAGTTGTTGTTCTATGAAAAGGTATGGTGTTTTAACAACCCGTGCTATTTAACTATATTATATCGCATAGGTATGACATCAAAAGATTGACAGTGCAATGTATGTATATAGTGATAGGAAAAATCAACAATCAACTACCATATGGAACGCCTAGCTGGAACAACAAAATTAAGTCATTCTAAATATATATACATATATATATATATATATTTATAAATAATTGAGTGAAAATTATCACACGAAATTCTGCACACATTACTTTCAAACCCTTAATAAAGTATCTAATTACACTGGGACTTGTTCTCCAAACACCTCATAACCACTACGTAGATAGTCTAATAGTTTGTATCAATCTTCTTTGATCACATCACTAACAATGGCTCATTACATTTAACAAACATTATTATTACTGTATTATTACTATATATTTTTAGTATTATACCAACACACGCTCAAACATTATTGACAAGATTGTATAGTTATATAACATTGAATGATGATCGGATCCAATTTGAATTGAATGAAAGTCAGCATTAAACCAGACAATTACTAAAGGTTGGCTCAACTTTGGTATCAAGTAACTCTCTAAATACTGCTTGCTCTCCATTGCCATACAGCCTATGTATACTGTACAATAATAGCTATGTAATTGGAGTTTATAAATTATTAGTTTCTTAATAGTGATTTTTTTCTAACTCTTTATGGTAACATCAACTGTAACAATAATTCATACTGAATGAATCAAATTGTACTTACACTCAAAAAAGCAAAAATAAGATCAATAGGGTTTTGTATGTTATACTATGCTTTTGAGGTAACGCAAACTCTGCATACATAGTTTTAGATATACATGTTTCTACATACGTATGGGTACATTTTCCATCTTCCAGTTCAGTATCTATATGTATATTGTGTAGGTGAATGGAACAGTTTTCATAGATGGGTTCCCGAGGATTTGAATTATAATTAAAATTTTGAATAAGTTTACAATTTTTTTTACACATCTAATACGATAATGGTAACGTTATTATTTGGATTCAAGTTCTGCCTCTTCTAACCAGCAGGATTTACTTGATGACAAAAAATATTAATTCATATGAGCTATGTACAAATAGCTACTACAACTACACTACTACAATCATTACAAAATGATATTTCACATGTAGTTTAAAAATATTTTATAACGCTGCTGTGAGAAAATGTGTCAAGATGTAGTGTAGATGTTTTTATTATTTATATTTAGAGTCCCCTCTTGTCACTACAACCAAAAAACGGTAACAATTAGCTATTTATGAAATGGACATTCCTATGTATATAAACACTTCAGTAGTTCTAATATTTTAATGTCATGAATGTGTATGCAATTATTAGCTTAATCGAGTCGAGTCACACCATAAATGGCCACTCAAATCACAGACTAACATTATTACTACTTCTTAAAAAAACTCAAAATTTACGCAAGTTGAGTAAATAATGCCATTTCAGTAATATAGTACAGAATCCAAATATGGCAAAAAAATGGTATATAAAGTTATTCAAGAGAGTTTATATCTATATTTATATATTTACAATGTATTTTTACTTTGCATCTTCCTGCAACTTTATAGTTTACTTGATATACATTATTATATTATTACTGCTAGGACTTCTTCCTACACATTAATTGCTAACGATATACTAATTCAGATAACAATGCACCATTACAGCGCTATTCTTGGTATTAACTATACATATCGTGTGTTTTGTATATTCATACACTTATTAAATAGTCAATAATGAATTGATTGAAAAACAAAGTTGCATTTACTTTAAATATAATAATAATAATTATACATCGCGCAGAGAAAGCTCTTCAACTTTTTCGCACTGCACTGGTAAAAGATATAACGAGGAGGATAGAACTAATCAACAGTGACAATTTCTATTACTATTATTATGTATACATAGAAAAAGGTTATTTTATGCTTTTATGTATGTACAAAATTAATTCAAGCCTCTCCCTTACTACATAAGAACTGACATCTTCCTGGGAGAGAGATAAAGAGAGAGAGAGAGAGAAAAAAAGTGAAAATTTTTTTGTCTTCCTCAAACTCGTATTACTAAACTGAAAAATCGCTACTTGTATATATACACTTGCATACATTTACACATATAATAGACCATTGACGAGAACTAATCAATGTTACAACCTTTATGGTCGTAAACTGTTTTGGGTTACCATGTAAACTAAATATGAGATTATAATACTTGGTAACCCTCTTTTTTTACGCGTCCACAAAAAGGTATACCTTAAATGTAGACGACTTAGTTATATTACAGAACCATAGTAGTTGTAGCAGTAGCAATAATAATAATAATTTTTCAATTTTCTATTGAAATTCACTAAGTTTTGTTCACGTCTTGAAGATAGGTGAAATATTGGCATTTTTAGGTTGTAGGGTTATGTACCAATTGTTGTTTAACGTTTCCTTGATTGAAATGTAGTTTGTAGAAATTTATTGCTTAAGGAGAACCATCACGAACATCATGGTCAATATCTTGCATGTTGAGTGAGTCATTAAATAAACTACCATCTGCGCTGCTAGTTTCACTGGTATCATCACGGCTGTAGGGAAGAAAAGTACAAAAATAGGTATTAGGTAGATATTGATTGTCTTCGTTACTCTACATACGAAAATATTTAAGGCTCGGCCAAAAATATAACTGTACCTTAATACAGAGTGGGCCATATCACCGGTTCCTTGGAATAATTGGCTCAAATCTGAAATGTCATTCAGACTACCGGGATTACCTGAAGGAGGATTGAGTCCTCCTTCTCTGCACCATATCTGCCTCATTTCCTGACGGCGTTGTCTCATCAATAATTTGTACTCAGAAATCCTCATTTTCTTCCCATCCACAATGCAAGTCCTTTTGGGTCTCGGCCGATAGCGGTAGTCAGGATGCTTTTCCATGTGTAGCTTTGAAAGCCGAGATTGCTCCTCATAGTACGGCTGCTTTTCACTATTACTCATAGCTTTCCATCTCGCTCCTGTTAAGTATCAATTTTAATATACAAAAATTGAAAGTTTGTACAGTTCACTTTACAAAGGGCAAAATATCGTCTAGAACGGAGGGTGAACGTGCGTCTTACGTCGTCTTACATACTATTGATAAACTACAGAATAGAAATATAAATTGTTACCTAAAATTTTGGAAATGTTTGAGTTGTGCATATCAGGACAAGCTTTGAGAATTTTCCGTCTTTCGTCCTTAGCCCAGACCATAAAAGCATTCATAGGTCTCTTGATATGAGGTTTACTCTCAGTCTCACGTTTCTGTTGCCGAATTATCTTCGCACCTGCAATTTTAACAATTATAATAAACATGCTGATTTGTACAAAATGAACTTAATTAAGTTCTGTATTCTTTTTTGTCCATCACGAACTTTGCTGGCATGCAGTAATAAAATCCCCATCATCTTTACTTCTTGTTGGGTTTGAGGAGTTCATTAAATCATCATCCTGGCCATTCCCATTCATTCCATACATTGAAGCCACTGGATATTGACTGACTTTATTTGGGTTCAATGAAGATGGAGGTAAATTCGGTGAGAATGGAAAAGGTTGGTCTTTTCCACCGCCACCACCTAATAACCAAATATTTCAAGGATTACGTAAATTGAAAAAATAGATAAATTTACGGAGTTGGATGAAACTGCAATTACCTGAGGGTAAAGGAAAAGTAGCAAATGGCATAAACGTCGGTGGTAAAACCAAACCAGGTGGCACAGCACCTCGCGAAGGATCCGAACCAACATGAGCAGGCTGAGGCGGTGATCGATTACCGTTGCCATTATACGCGTTAATCATGTTCCGTCCACTCATCCCGTTACCCTTTGGCTTCGATAAATTCAAGGGACCATCAGCTTCCGCCGGCACTGGTGGAGAACTTTGTTGGGGCATAACTGGTGGTGCTCGGGGTGCCGTCGTGGGCAACATTTGGATTCCCGGCCACTGCTGCAATGGTGACATGAGTTGCTAAAAAATCCCAAGTTAGGCAACATTTTAGCATTATTATTGATTTCTTGATATTAAATTCACCAATTTTTACATTTTGGTCGAAAAAATAAGGATAACGAAAGTATTTGGCTTTCGAATTTTCTTTAACGTATTAACTTGAAGGAAGTAGGAGAAACAATGATTTACATTATTTTTCTGCAAAAATGGCTGCATATTTTGTAACGGGCTGTTAAAAGCACCCGACGCATGGTGCAGTTGATCCAAAAAGGGGAAAAGAACAAAATTTGGACCCATAGCTGCGGCAGCGGCTGCCGCCGCAGCAGCCGCAGGACCCATGAATGGTTGCATAGGTGATGGCACAGAAGGTTTGCAGCCATTCTAAATAAAAAGTATCATAAATTATTACATGGTGATTCTTCTTCTATTTTCAAACTAAAGCAAATACAAAGGAAAAGCAATGAAGTAAAGTAAACAAGTTTTATTTCTTGAGATGCTTGTTTAAGTCTTCTTACTTTTCCATCGGATCCTCGATGATTATTGTTACTGCTGGAACTACAATCGCTCTTTGGGGTTGGGGTATTGTGGCTCTGGATTCCATGGCCTTGGGGATGAAGAGGTTCCGGCATTGGTTCGCTTTTAACCTTTGTGGATGAGACCTATGCAAAAAGAAGATACATTTGTAGAGTTTTAAAAAATTGCCATTTAATTTTTTTTTACATCTCTCTTTCGTAAAGAGTCATTTATTTTTCTCTTATGATCAGGATTTTATTCATCGTAAAAAAATAGCAGAAGGCATATATATGAGACAGAGAAAAAGAGATGAAGATGAAGTCACAGTTGGTAAAATGTAACGACCTTCAATGCTAACACGTTCTCCCCTAATAAGTAACAAAATCCGGGAGATTGAAGTGCCGAGTTGACATAAACGCGTGTATATGATGCAGTCAGAACTAATTTTGTTTTACGGACACATATTGCAATACTGCGAAACAAACAGATACATTCAGGAGAGTTGTGCTTAAATTCCATGGGTTTTGTTTAGAGAAAGGCTATTCTTTAAGTCTAACCCGACATAGAGAAGTGGAGAGAGTTGAGAGGTCTGCCAAAATAAAGAGAGAAGAGTATCCAAGTTTTGTAATAAAGGAAGAGCAAGAGAGACGGAGGAAATGTAGCTTCATTCCACATTCTCATATGTGTATGCCTCTGCCTCTGCCTGTGTGTGTGTACAGATACACAAACGTTGACATTCATGATCTGAGAAAAACGTAGCTTGCTGAATGACAGAGAAAGGAAATCTTGGGAGAAGAAAAGCTCAAAAATCCCTTAGATCATCTCTTTGCATGAAATCCCTAGAATACACAAAAAGCACACTCCGCCAAGCCCTAGCCCTCTATCTATTCACGTGCACACATCTGACTTACTGACTGAACGAGCACTTCTCTCTCTCTCCCTTCAACTCACCACATAATGGAACAAATGTGAGGTGATGACATGTATACTACAATTGCTCTTTCTTGCCTTTACCAAATCTCCAGTCGGAAAAATTCCCTCGCCACTGTTCTTCTCCCTTGAATCCTCTTAAATTGTATCTACTTTTGGTTACAAGCCAATAAAAATTCTCTACATCTGTCGTGCATTCTACAAGTTCTACTCCACTATTACTACTCTCACCGCACCATCTCATATCCACTCGCTCTTCTTCCGCCTAAAATTACACTCACACACAGTCGTATCGTCACCTTTCATCTGACTTTAATATCAAATAATCATGTTTTTCAGTTACTCTTTTTATGAAATATTCTTCCAAAAACATCGTCAATTCCCCACGCTCCGTTTCAATAATCACAATAACTAACACTCATGAGCGTTATGATAACACAGCTATCATACTTTTTCCACTGCACGCTCCCAGACAAAGATAATAATTATTACATGCTTTTTTTCTTCTTCTTCTCCTTCTTCATCATCTTCCTCCACCTCCTCCTCCCTTGTATTCATACAAATATTTTCCCTTGAATTTTTCTTTCCGAAAATAAAAATGCTGCTTCCAACTTCTGCCAAACCCTTCTAGCTTCTGCATCTTTACCATTATATACACAACTCAAAAGATAATATCGATAATTTTTACAACTTCTTCTCATCTATAGCTACATATACATATACACAATAATAATTATATAGCTACATAAAAATCTCAGCATTCTGCATGTAATACACACACTTATGCATACATACATACACAAAGCCCCTCTTCAGTCTCCCCGAAACATAATACCACTACTGGTTGATTTACAACTGGGAAAATTATATTCATTGTGTGATTTATTAGAATGTGAACAAATCCGGAGAGGATCTTCTTCTTCTCCTATGCACTGCAACTACTAGTTTAGCTCGCAAAACCTACAAGTATCGCGTAGAGTTGACAGTGAGTGAAGAGAAAGGAGCCCAAGAGAAAGGTACTCTAGTTTTGTGAACAAATAGAAAGTAATGTGATGAAACTGATGAACCTCAGTTGAGTTAAGAGGGACGGATGTAAGGATCATTAGTGGGAGGACGCTAAAACTTAGGAGGCAAAGATGCAAAGTGGGGAGCAACAGACACGCACTACATGCACAAAACACATGCATGCACAGACACAGACACAAACACACAATCACACAGCCATATACAGAGGAAAACTAGAGAGGAAGATAGAGATCAACAGTTGAACAAAAAGTAAAGACTAAAATGGTGAATAGAGCTTGTCTTTGTCGTTCGTTTCGTTTGTTCGAGTTGTTGTTTCTCAATGAGGATGAAAATAATAGGGATAAGATGAGAATGAGATTTCTATGAGGCCAAGAGAGCTCTTTTCAATTGATGCGGCGAACACATCCAGAGACATAGAGAGAGAGAAAGAGAGACTATTACAGGGAAAGGAAAAAGAGAGAAGTAGAGTATATCGAACAGAAGACCGACCAGAGCGGAGAATTCGACCCACAACTCGCAATTTCATCTTTACAGCAGTTCTTCCATTACTATTAACTGCTCCCATTGTCCGAACCTAATGGGAAACTCGCAAAATGAATCTTTTTATTTGGCTCCAAGGCCCATCTATGTAATCAATCCCTATTGTTAGCTCATCCTCAAATAATACTATGTAAATCACTCATCCAATCACTGCCACACACACACAACACACACACTCACTTCATATACCCATAAAACTTTCAAAGGAGAACCTCTCCAATGACATTCTCAAAACGACTAATAACTAAGTAAGTATATAGTACACACGCAACTTTCTACATAATATAAAACAACTATCAACTTGTAATTCCTAGATACATGCTGCAGCCTCACATAGCTCCAACTTCAGGCATACACATTTCCATCAACTACTACTACACTTTTGAAACAGTCGGTTATACCATACAAAGGACTAGACTGGAGCAATTTTATCGAAATCCTCTCCGTTAAAAATACCTCAAAATTCTATCATTAACATGGAATCTCCCATAGAATTTACTTAACAAAAGCAAGAAATGCCACTTTAATTATTTCTTCCTTTGAAGCTCAGCTTATACTATTGTTAAAAACTACAAGTATTTATATCCTACAAAAGATATCATTCAATAAATCCCCGACGACGACTAACTCTTTTTCCCTACGTACTAAAACCTGCATCCATTTCTTTCCGCTCCAGCAAATTATCCACAACCTTTGTTACCATTCCATGTAAATTATATACGCACAAACAGATTTAATCTTCAAGTATGCAAGTGATTTACAAAACTCCCTACATATTCAATTCACATGGCTAAAAACCGCAAGGACCTTTTCTCTAACTACATAACAAATTCATCTCGACTCGAGATTCTCGAGAGCATATAGCGCTCCAGCTCCCCGTAACCGTACCTTCCATTATTCCAGTAAGTCTCTATAGCTCCACTCACTATATGCTCACTCTACAAAATATAATCAATTAATACTACTACTACTACAGACTGGGGAATAAATTGATGCAAATTCACAACCAAAAATCTCTTTCCTTTTTATTTTATCCAAAGCCACAGAAGCATTTAAATTTATTCCAATTATTACCATAATAATTCTACAATATTATTCTCACTAACATTTATCTTCTATACTCTTCCAATCACCCTGCCTTCAATAAGATTTGAGAGATTCTTCCGCACCGCAGCTACATACTATGAGAATCCCCCAGTTGCCAGGAAATTATTTCTTTTAGAACCCTAAAGTTTCCACTAGGTGGGGGTAGGAAATAGCTACTGCTGAGTGTGCTGTAGTAAGAGAAAATATATTTATTTATTGATGAGTGCACTTTTCCTGTCTTCTAGTTACGATTAGGTCTAGCACATGATTAGTTACTGTAGTTACGTACTATTTTTTGTAGTAGTGGACCAATAATAATAAGTCGGACCATGTTGAAAACTGAACCTTCTTCTTTATGCATACTATATAGACCATTGGGAAAGATGATGCTTGGATATAGACCCGCATTGAAGTCAGACCCGGACATGAATACTGCATGAAACTATAATACTTCTTCACCTTTCCTTCTTCAGCTCCCTTTCCTATTTAAGTAGTATTAGATGGAGAGGCCGTTCCTGGAGCACGAAGAACTCATGAAGACCAAAGGGAGCTCAATGTTTTTATTTTCTACGATTATGATGGACATTAACTGGCACACGCACAAAGCACTAATATTAGCTTCCCGAGCTAGTAAAACAACTACTAAAACTACCCCTTCCTAATGGGTGCCCCTAACTACTCCAATTTCAAGTAACTACCTCTAGACTCTGCTTGTACTAGTACACAAGTCCCAAAAAAGTCAAATGCTATCCAAGGAGGGAGTGAAGAAAAAATGCAATAGTGTAGAAGAAAATATACTAAGTAGTAGGACGAGGAAAATCTTTAGAGTAGCAGAAAGTGTAATATTTGTTCTATCTCTAAAAATATATATATATATGTATAACAACTCATGATTTATTGTTGTTCAGCAGAGAAAACTGCATTGGAAAATGTAGAAAGTTTTGAACCCCTTTGGAATTCCAATGCGTGGATAAAATACGGCATTCATTCACATTAAATAAATTCAACTGGGAGTTTAAAGGTGCCTACGCAATAGTTTAGCTTACGATGTGCTGGAATGCTTCTTCCTTCCTTCCTTCTTATACACTCTTCTTGTCTTCTCTCCTCTCCTCTCCTCATAAGAGTCTCTCTCTCTCTTTCTCGCACAGTCGTGAACATAATAGCTATTATGAATATGAATTCCAATTGGACGCTGTTGAGCCATGACAACAGTTCCTTTGAATTCTTTCCATCGTCTCCCATATCTCATGTGCAACTTACAACCTTGCTCCTCACCCCATAAGTATGCATAGATATATGTATGTGCTTTAGTCAAAATAGTATCGCTTCCAATCTAAACAGCACATATGTAATTATAGACGTACAAACGCACATACTCAAATACATACTAAAGTATAATAATGAGAGAGCATATGGACTTTACTGAAAATTTCTCATGCTTGGTTCCCACTCCCAACCATAAGAACACTCATTTCGCCTCTCATTTTAAATCTGCATCTCTCGGGAAAGCAATAGAATGACATACATGTATATAGTCAGTATATGCAGTTACTATTAGATAAGCAACTTGCTATGGTGTATGTAATACATTACTACATATGAGGCATAAAAATGTATAGCTGATGTGACGTTAGAAAGAACTACACTGTGACAGTATTTTCCTGTACTTTATTGCAAGGCTATTTATTTGTTCTTGTGAAGAGTTTTTGCAGAGGTTAAGACGAAAGAGAGGATTTTTCAAGAGCGAGGCCTAAGACAGAGGAGGATGCACTAATCATCAGCTCATTGTTCCTCACGGTTTGAACGGGTCACAGAAGACATTCTTTACATGTCAAAGGAAGAGAGCTTGGCTGGCTGCTGACGCCAATGAACCATTCCTTTGCCTCAACCCCGCAGACACCAACTCGTCGTCCTGCGTGCTTCTATCCATCAACTCTAGGCTTTTTAACAAAACGTTTTCCATGAATGATGTACATGCCCTATAATCTCTTATTTATTCTTACTTGTCAGCATTTTCAATTTTCATCATAGATTCTCTTCTTCTTCACTCTTCCTTTTTTCCCTGTAGCACAACCTCACTCTCTTTTGTGCTTCATTGGTCTTAGCGAAGGAAAAACAACGAGTTTTTTTCCACCCAAGCTCTAACTCCTACAAATATACACAACTATACATATGCATACTACAGCAGCAGTAAAAATCTTCTCAAGATTTCAGCCTTCTTCAACACAAGAGAGAAAAGTAGTGTGAGTGAGATACGACAAGTAATTCCACTCTGTCCTCTTTCCAAAAGAGAGTCATGAATCCATTATTTTTTTAAAGGAAGAAGTAGCAGAAGAAGAAAAAGAAAAAGGTAAGATTTTCCCCAAAGCTTTGACAACAAGCACATTTAACGGCACTGAATGTTTCTCGAGAAGAGAGTCTAATATACAACTGCATTTCAACAGACTATAAGAAGAGATCTCTAGAAAACAAGGAGAAAGAGCCAGAAGAGGTTTAAAAGCATTTCTTAAGTACGACACTCGTCCTCTCTTCTGTGTACTATGAGTAGTAGTTACGGCACAGTACGAATAATATCTAAATATGCATCTCCTCCTCTTTATATACTCAAGCCTTCAACATTGAAACGGCATACAAAGTTAGAGAGAGCTAAACTTTAAAAGAGTCACCATTATTTGCATGTGTAATACCCTTTTAGTCCCTCGAACCAGACACATAAATCTTGAGTTTCTTCACTACTGACTCAATAAACTCATCGGAACAATGCCGCAGCTAATTACGTGGGTGTAACTGTCCTCATGTGCGCGTTATTCCGTTTTCCCTCCCTCTCACTTCTTTTTCCTAACATTTTTCGCTTACAAGAACCAATTATCATGTACTAGATAGATAGCTAGAGCAAAAAAAACAGAACAAACCTACAGAAATTCCTCGTCCCAAGCAAACTCTTCATCCCTCTGTTTTCATTTCCTTTATTTTCCTTGACTATTACAACAAAAACCTGAGAGCTTGTATGTAGTAGAGTCATTAAGATTTAACCAAAACAAAATATTTTTTCCCTCGTGACTTTCATCCTTATCTCTTCTTCTATTCTATATAGCTATCTACTCTCATCGAATCTCTACGTATACTATACTTGATGTACTAGTGGTAGTAGTAGTAGCAATAGTAGGAGAAGTAGTAGTCCTACAATCTTTCTATACATCCAAATGGATGAACACTAACATATCTTTAGAAGGAGTATCTTAAAAAATTCTTGAAAAAGGGCACAAACAACACACAAGGCTGAAACTATAGAGTTGGATTTTGTCGCACTACTATTCTGCTAGATTTATCTGTACACACGCCGCCTTCAACATTTCCTGGAGAAGTGCAATGCAGTGTTGCAAAGAGGATCACGATGATGGTAAGTCCAGTGTATTAAGTCTCCCTCGGGAGTCTCCATGTCCAGTACAAAAAAACAGTGAAGTCGAGGAAATCTATGGGATTCGTCCGGTGAACAAACCCGGCAAGAATAATCAAATGCGACAAAGTCCACAAAAACAACGAAGACTTCTGGACTTACTCCCCTGTGGATTTTCTTGGTCCCATTTGCGATTCACTTTCTATATTTCTTCAGCTACAATCCTCCGTTGCCTTTCTCTCTCTCTCTCTCTGTCACTCTGCTGGCCCTTGGTTCATTGCTACCTCTCCCTACTTAAATAATTATGGGGAATCTACAACAGTGGAAAGTAGGGAAGCTTTAATCTCTATGTAGTAAGTAGCCTTCAAGTCATATACATGTTCGTATTACAACAATGCTTTCCCCAGTCTCTTTGATCCATAGCAAATGCCAAGGAAGGAACAAACGTAGAAAGTCAAAGATGAAGAAGTAGAAGAAGATTCGTGAAAAGCAAGACCAAGTAGTGGTATTCTAAAAAGTAGGTGCGTGTATATATTTGATGTAAATGCAAATAAAGAAACAGACCCTTGCTGGCCTATTGTATACTGAAAGGAAGCTCGGATGCTCATTTATGGGATACTATATATAGATATATGTGTATGTATTCCAAAAAAGAAGATACACATTTAAATTCAGAGTCAGAGTGTGTTACTTGAGCTGGCCAGAAAATAATGACTTCTTATTGGGTAGTCTACCCTACCACACACACACACACACACCACACTGATACACACACACAAACTGCCATCAGAAATGATGTGACACGACGAAAGGAAAGAACAGTGAAAGGCAGTGTAAGTTTTTGGGGGTAAAGGATGAAGATGAAGATAGGACGTGTCAAGGACAAGAATTGAGCGAAACAAATACCAGGATGAAAGCTGAGCATGCATAACAAAAAGGTCAAAGTCGGCATTGTATGAATGAGCAAGAGGAATTCCAAGCACGAATTCCCACTTCACGCAAAAATGAGACACAATCCTATCCTTTGTGGAACTTTTAAATTATCTTACGCAACCTTTACACCTAAGTTGACGTGAATATTTCTCACTTCACACTCAATAGCCCCCAACTTCACCCCGAGAACCTCCAAAACTAAAGACGACTTTCCAAAACCATAATAGACAACCATGCATTCCCCACTCACTCACCAACTCTGAGCCCGTTTTTCTCTCTCCCCGTAACAATAATTCTCTGCATGACCTAAAAGCTCCTTCTTTTACTCACTTCTAAAACTAACTAATGACCCTGCCAACGCTCTTGTCACAATAGAACATTGCTTGTCGATGCGAAACCTAAGCTCCCATAACAAACCACACTTTCAGATACTACTCACTGCAGGCCAGCATGTATATTATATGTGTCAATTGTATGGACGTATGACTTCAGATCTCCTTAAGGATTTCTAGTACATAGCTATTTATTCATACGTTACATATACATACACGAATTGAAGACTTTCCGGAACAAGCGTTAAAACTTAAATCTTGCAGTGCAAACATACGATGCCCATGGTAGTAGAGTGTCCCTTACTATTTTGTTATGCTTCCTATAAACTTTCCGCTGAGACGAAAGTGATTTTCAAGCAAATTTCATCTGGAAATGTAATACTCTTTCCTCCTACCTTTTCACCCTCACAACTTCACGCTTCCAGATTTAAGCGAAATAACGCGATTTTTCAGAGGGTGACTATGCTTTGACAAACAAAAGCTATGTAAGCATACATAAGCAGTGTAATATCCATCCCACAAGAAACAAACAAAAAAATGCCTTTAAACATTAAAATGCACCCCTTGTCTGGTTGTAGCAGTAAAATCACTGTCCATTTCCGTCAAGTTCCCTTCGCTCCCTGTAAATTCAATCTGCATCATCTATGGGTATGAGGGTAAACTACAGCCGCAGGTAAAAGTTCATTTATTTCACGACAGCCAATAATAATAAGGAGTACCTAAAATGTAAGGGTCTCTCAATAGTTCCCTCCTCAGTCACCATATTTCTATTATGGACTATTCTGCTGTCATTATTGGTAAAAAAAGGAGGGATAGAAAACCCCACACAAGTTGTTCAACTTGAAATGATTTTATTTTTTGATACAGAACTCAGACCCAGACAATTTTCTCTATTTTGTCAAATACAAAGCCAGAATGTGTAGTAAAAAAAACAAGACTATAACAATAAGAGAAATTGGAATGTACTAAGAATGCAATATAATACCACCACAGAGACAGGAGGAGAAGAAGAAAGAACAAGAAGAAGAAGAAAGACAAGACGAAGAAGAAGGCTTGAGTGGGTGGAGTACAACGTAAATCGATGGAGTTGAGCTAGATCGAATAGGAGTAGCAATAATTTAGGACCGGTGTTATTGGTGACTCCCACGAGAATTTTTGTGACTTTTGATGGAAACAGATTCACTCACAAGTGACACTCCGATTCTTCTTTCCGATCCCTTCTCCTTTTTTCCTTTTCTATTCTTTGTCTTTTATTGTAATGTAACTTTGGTTGAACATCTCTACTACTCCCTATTCCCTTAGGATTGTCATCTCCTATTACCCGTTTCCGTACATCCAAATCCCCTTACTACGCACTCAATCCTCCTTTCAAGCGTCAGTATTTCTGTATAAACTTCGATATATGTAAGTTCCATACATATACTATAGACTATAGACAAGTACATAGAAACCTATCTGCCTTCAATATAATATACCTTACTACAAACAAGGAGGCCAGGAGAGCATAATGCACACCAATGAACTTTACGAATTTGTTTCTTGTATACTTCACCAGCATGAAATAAAGTGTAGCGATGACAGCTACCAAACAAATATATCTTATCAACCCGCTGGTTTCAACGTTATCATTGGCAAATGTTTTGTTCATGTTACCATAACATAACATAATATAACAACACCATCAGAGAGTATCATATGAAAAATCAAACAGGGAATCAAAAAATATCACTACTTATTATGTATATGCTCAATAGTCATATAAGCAGCTACAAGTACATATATTTATCTTGAAATTAACCGAAAAAATCCAACTGATAAGGAAATTACCCAGTTCTATAATCCAGTGCTAGCTGAAGGTGGGGGATAAATTAAAATTAAGAGGAATCTCTTCTGATACGGAATGAAATCACATTTCATACCTAACAACACACACAGAAACGCATAAGGAGCCACAAGAAATACTTTTTTTGGGAAAAAAATGAAAAGGTCGTAAAAGCAAAACTTCCCGTTCTATTCAAAAAGCTCTCTCTCTCTATCTCTCTATTCCAAAATCCGATAAACTCAGATTACAGAATCAACGGCGGACGTCACTCGACCCTTGGCCATTTGCAAGAGTCGTGTAGTAGTTTTCCCTTGTAACGAATTCACTGAACTTGGTCAAATGAATATGGGATAAAAAAGATGTGCTAAAACCTTTTAGTAGTAATAATGTTCGGAACTACACTACTCCTGTGTATTAGTAGGAGAGCAGTAGCAGGAGGAAGCTCCCTCGCCCTCTGTACACATTCAGGTGACTTTGATGGCCGTCCTAAGCATTTGAAAAGTGATTAGCTCGTCGACCTTATCTCCCGAAAGTCTCACGAATTAGACGAATTTGTTGTGTCGTAAGTGATTGATTAGGACAAGAGCCGGAGACAGACAGTAAAGGATTAAAGATGTGGGAAAAGAAGAAGTAGGAGTAGTAGTCGCTTCTGATGGGAATCCACTCCAATGGAGAGACCAGAGATAGTCCATTTACCCCATGAGGTTCCCAATTTATCTATAAATGAAGATTCGACCCTATGTAAACCCTATGTTTCTTCCTTACGGAGTCCATTTGTCTCTGTATATTATTTCTTTCCCTATAAACATGCCTACTAAACGAACTAAACTTTCTAATAACATTCCGCCAGTATCTCCAATACTTTCCCCCTATACTACTACACTACGTTAAAAAAACACCTTCCCCTCCATTCACCTTAATAGTATAGTGTGTGTCTGCTTACAAAAACTTATGCTCAGTCAAATAAGTAATCCACCTTCTTCAAACAAACCACTCAGAAACACCTAAAGTTTTTTTTCGTTCGTATATATATATACGCTACATCGCTACAAGTCTCCACTTTTTCCTATTTTCATCCTCCGTCTTACTTTCACGGATCAGCTAGCCTACCAATAGAAATATTTTTGAAGAAGAACATGAACCCATTGCATTGGGTGTATATGGGAACAAGGCTTTGTGATCAACATTTTCCATTCCTTTTGACAAAATTTATAGACTAGTACGTGTATATCAAGTAGTGAATGAATAGTACGGAAAAATTAATTTCCCTTAACGGACCATGAAAATATTATTTAGCCATCCGTTTCAAAGACATAGTCATAAAAATAAGTTCATTTCTTTTTTTTTTTACAGGATACTAGTACACAGGCAAAATGTTATATCAGGAGCGCACAGTCAAGAAAATATTATTTGTATTTATTTTTTTCTAGTGTGCAGAAATATTCATACTTCCCTCATACTCACAGAATGCCATGAGGACGATGAGTCTCCTCATAAAAACGACAACTTAAAGAAAACAGAGGCACACAAAGGGGAAAACATTGAATATAAATCAAGACAAGAGGATTTGGCCGTTATGCAATTGAGAAAACTATCAATATAACCCATTAGTGTCCAAATATTTCAACTGCTAAGGAAAGTTACGGAAGCGAAGAAACATTTATATGACAAGCGAGAGGAACTTAACAATGCAAAGAGCCTATACAAGTTATAAATGACGGGCTTGACGGTATGGTACACTTAGTACCCAAATTTTTTATCATCATAAATCACACATTACCGGAATCAATAAGCCTTTTGTTAAACTCTACATAAGTAGACATACAAACGTCAAACATATATTATTAGCCCTTTTCATATGAATATATTGGGAAATATATAAACATACTTTGCGGTTCAAGCACTCAAATACATACACATATACAAACACACAACCCACGTTGTTCAAAGGAAAGAACATGAGGGAGCCTAAGCCTTGTATACACCCTTACACCCTTATCCCCTTTCAACCCTTAATATTCCCATAAGTAACTTGCTAACATTGACGCTATTATAATGTATTCCTATGGAATAACATTACGTACACGTTTTTTTGTTGTTAGAGTTGGAGTATCTATATGTCATTTGAATTCTACCCTCTATCACTCCTTCACAAAAGAATAACCATATTTTCATACCACAAAAATTATTACTGTCAATCTGATACGCGTATCTACGTATACACGTATATACAACAACAAGAAGCATACAATGATAAACTGAGGACTGGGAGCAATTGATAAAAGCATAACATTGGACACACTGTGTGTGCACGAACATTAAAATAGTTCTCTTATTTTACTCAAGTAAATTACGTATATCTCTACACCACAATAATATACTTATCATCACCATCCGTAGAGAAAGCAATGCTTTCAAACACCAGTATCATTTTCCTACTTATACTCTTCATAATGTTCGGAATTCCAGTTTGTGAAACATCTGTAACCTCTTTAAGAATCCATAAAGCTGCTACACCAAACATATGAAAATATCTAAAAAGTATATTTTCTTTCGTGTTTCTACCGTGTTTCGATGTGTGTTTCTATTACTACCTTCATTATAACATACGATCATGTTCGTCCCGGTAATTTATCCCTTCAAATTGAAATCTTCCCCATTACAAATGAAGAAATGTTCAAAACTATCATGAAATCATCATTGCGGTATTTTGATTTTAATATATGACGGCTACACGAGCTATTCTATCCTATGAGAAGTGCAATCGTCCGCGATTTCTCTAGTAGTATCTCTTTCTCAAATAAAGACAGGCGTAACAAGAATCTCCTCCAACTACTTATTACTACTAGAAATTTAATAACTGTGACATGGTAAGTACGAATACCACTGTGAGAAAGAAAGAGCGAGAGAGACACAGAGAAAAAATTCTTTAAGAGAGAAAATGAGCTAAATGTTTCAGCTTTAATAAATATGAAGAAGAGCTTCATGATGAATCAAAAAGTTGACGGAGCCAAAGGTAAAGGTTGCAAATAAATGTATGTAGTAGTACTTGAGTACAAATGAAATTGCTAGTTTTATTATACTCAGCAACTCACATAAATAATCTTCCTATATTCATCATGCTTCCTGCCAAATTAAAAAACTAATAAAAACTAAAATTATTATTATTGTGAAGCAGTGGTTTCCCAATTACTTTTTCTGCTAACTGCACATATAGTCCTTGCATTCTCAACCATTTACTATTTACTTACATACCCACTATAGTACTCATGCATTCTTCATACCAACAAATATACCACAAGGATGAATTTTTAGTAAGGAGAATGGATCAATTCAATGTTTGTGCCAATACGTTATGTACACGCTTGTAAAAAGCATGATTTACTTCTGTTGATATGGCTGTCATAGAGAGAGAGAGAGAGAGAGAGAAGGAGAGAGAGAGAAACGTCCTGGTCTGATTTTAAAGTTAGACATCTATCTCGTGGTATGCCTCTTTACACAACATTTTTTATGCACACTGAAGAAGAAAATGGCTTTTGCAGATGCCTTTTTTCAATGGTTTGGAACCAAAAAGAGGGATAATGTTTTCTGTTCTAAATGCGGAGAGCCTTCCATATAAGAAATAGTAGTAGAGGTAGTAAGTAGTAGTAGTAGTAATAGTAGTAATAGTAGAGGGGCGCTAAGTAACTATATGGACGTAGTTTTCAGACCGTCTCATACTTTTACTTATTATTTTACTACAACTACCACTGCATTTTCTACCACCACCCGTGAATCTATACAGTTACGAGCTTGTCCGTGTGTGTTGCAAACACAGAAAAAGAAGATACAGTATACATACAGAGAGAGAGAGATAGTTAGGGATAGAGAGAGAGAGAAGCTGAGGAAAACTAATAAGAAAAAGTTATTTGAGTTTTGTACACAAAGTATGCATTGGAGTGCGGTGGTAGTCTATTGCTTAGATATGAGGATGGATGGATGGATCAGTTGGTTGAGATGACTACAGAATGATCACGGGCTAGAGACTTCTACTCGTAACACACCGTTATGGAGCACAAGGTAAATGCAGAGACATGGCTCCTTTTCTCTTTTCGAATAATATAAGACAGACGGGGAAGATTTTCAAGCTTAAGTTTTCATTTGGAGAGAGAGAGAGAGAGAGAGAGAGAGAAGAGAACAGCTACATGTACATGGATGGATGCTCGCAAGTCTCACGGCTCCTTCTAAAATATTCTTTGAGTTTTTGATCTTGTGTGCAGATATTATTTATGACACACTACTGTCTTGTTCCTCGGTTACACATTCAAACCATCCACCTCCGTTCCGTCTTTATTCTTTAACCTACACAAGAAGAACGAAAACAACTCATAGAGCGAGAAAAGGAGTAAGCGAGAGAGAGAGTCAAAAAAGAGTTACTACTAGAAACCTATGCATCCATTTTCTTCTTATTGCAGATGAAAGAAAGGACTCACAGAAGAGAAGAAATGAGAGAGCTGAATCTTATTCTTTCTATTCCTTCCATCCATATACATAAAAACAAACCATGGAACTAACTTAACCAAAACTTTCTTACAGTTCGAATTGTGGCAATCCATGGAAATGCAAGTTTCATACTCACCACATATTTTCCCCTACCAACCATGTATCTATATGTATGTACATCGATGTGGAGTCTCATGTGTGTTTGTGTATGTAAACTAACTCTATGAGAGTTTTATTTCAAATGTATTTAGTACTTCCCCACAAGTAATAGTATATATTCACAAGACAATATTAAAACGATATCCTGAGAAAAGCCCAAGGAAAAAAAATGCTACCAGAATAACTTTTGTTTATCCTTTTACGTCCTCAGCCTTACCATTTACCTTTTATGAATATAGTTCTAAATATCACGGCTAAAAGTAAGTAGAAGCATGTAAGTACGCAATAAGAAAGAAAGTAACAGAACAGCCGCTTCAATAATAATTTCTCAAAACAACGGTAGTGTCCTACCTTGCATAGATTTTTTTTACCAAAATCACAAACGATAAAACTTGATGCAATAAGTCCCCCAACCTACTTATGTTATATGCTGCCTGTAAAAGCCCTTCTCGTTAAATGGATACCCATAAAAAGGTTTGGAGTTAATTTTTTGTTACAAAGCCCATACACCCCATCCTATATTTCCTACGTCCATATATTCCTCCATCCCAACTCCATCGTTTGGACGGAAAATTTACAAAAAATTCACTTCAATAGGCAAAAGAGTTCCTTCCATGGGGACTCGTTTCTAAGATAGTTTTTATCATAGGAGGATGAGGGAAAGGTGTACCAGATTGCATATTTTTATACTAAATTAGTTATGCTATTCCTCAGGCTACATTCCCTTGCATGCAATTTTCTCACTCAAGTGGCTAATATGAATATCAAATTGTAATATTTTCAAAAAAAATTGGACACCCCTTTCAAAGGAGATAGATTATCCCAATAGAAAAGCAATTCTCCTCATATCCACAGATAAATATGTACACACGATTTGTTGCCCGGATCCTCAATGTATTTTTGTATCATGCTTGTATGCATGTTTGGAAGTCAAAAAAATACTTAACGTTGAAGGAGGGTAAACAAATTTTAGGATCATAGGCCCACAAAAAGAAGGTAAAATACTTGACTTTGAAAATTGGGTCCTGGAACAGGAATAGACTAATGATAAAATTAGATTGGGAGTCAAATGCGAACGATACTGAAAACTGGCTGTCACAAATTCAAATTACTTATAGCATCAACTCTCTCATTTCTGGAAATCTGATGGAGAGGAAAAATCATTGATGCGTTAGATAGAATCGGCGTTTGCACTCCCGACCAGGGTGTGTGTGTCGCTTCGTAGGAGGAAGAGTTAGAAGGTATAGAAGAAGAAGGAGAAGCGAACGTGGTCCTATTACCTACTACCATGAGCAGATTTACCACTTGTATCGGCGGCCACTGGTGGTGGTGGACTCCTATAGCCCAACTCCCAGCCTACATCTTTAACAAGACTAGTATGAGCGATAAATGTAAAATTACCAAGATTTCCTCCACCGAAAACGGCCGGGTTTTGTGATCCAGAGCGAGTCATTTTTCCTATGTACCTTACAGATAGATACATATGGGCAAAGAAGGTAAAATTTAAATTGAAGTTATCCGGAGGTATATTTGCAAAAGCAACATCATCTCCTTGTTGAAGATTCTTCAAAGCGTGAAAACTTAATGTAGAGATAGATACTCACATAAAAGGAGAGATAGAGTGAGTGAGAAGCTCGGAAAAAGTTTAATACGAATTTGTAGGCGTAACGTATAAACGAAGAGCCTACAGGCTTCAGAAACACGTATGTATAGTCATAAAGAAATAATAGCGAGAGAGAGAGAGGTGGACCTATAGGGCTCGTGAGAGAGAGAGAGAGAGAGGTGAAGCAGTAGAATGGGTACACTGTATCACTTTGTACTTTGTAGTATTAGTATGAGAATTCGGGGGGAACTTAAATTCTAAGAAGTTTCACCCACAGAGTGTAGTCCTATTAAATTTTATTTGATTAGGCTTCGAGATAAATGATTCACAAATAAGTGTAGTTGAGACAGGTTGCCATAATCATAAGTATGAATCTGTTGAAGATTCCCAGTGAGAAAGAGAAACAGGCAGATAGGGAGAGAGGGCTTCGAGTAAACATTATTTCAATATTGAGCTGTTTCATTTCTTATATTGTATTAAATGTCTGTAGTACACGTTGTGAATCAAAAACATGTTTCTCTCTCTCTCTCTCCATCTCCTCTACCTCTTCTGATAAACGGGGCTCGTGTCAAAGTCTAGTAGTGATCCTTGTGTGGAACTTTAAATGAGCACCCTGATGATCATTGATGCGTTCACCAACATTTCTAAATGATGACAAATTTCACTCCACGTTATGCCCTTCCTTCCTTGTTTCACGAGATCAATTATCCACTACACCATGTACATACATGACTGTTTATCTCTATTTATTTACATCAACTCTCTCCAAGTCTCTATTACTATTTACTCTTGTAATTTAAAGTTACAATATAACGAATCACCTTTCACATCTTCATCCGTCCCATAATAACATGGGAAGTCCAAAGGCTAATCTCCACTAAGGTGTGTATGTGTACGAATCTAGCCCAGAAATTTAACTTTCTTCCAGAACTATCCACTCTATAAACATTCAAAGGCTTAGGAAAGTGCTAACTTTCTAACCTTTGAGCTCTTCATTAGTTCCACGATCCGTAAGATTTTATACAGGGACGACATCATGTGACATCTCTTACAATATCGAATGTTGTGCGATTTTCCCCCGCTTCCACCAATCCCATATCAATGAATAAATAATTAAACTTTAACCCTAAAAAATCCATTCTTTAAATCTGAAGAATTTAATACTGAATTCTATTTTTACACATGTATCTGATAGCATGCTGAATCATTAACGACCAACCAAAATTCTCTCCTTATTTCATCATGCCCATTTATTTCCAGGCTATTGCCTAATATTTTCCCTACGTACACATAATCATAGACCCTCTTCTCAAATAAAATCCACGATTTTCGACCAACTTATTTAGCAGAGAAACTACAACTGTGAATTGTCAATTCAACCAGATTACCATAAACCATTAGGCAATCAATTATAAATTAAATAAAAGTGAAATACGTGGAAACATTGTTCACAAGCTAAATCAAATGGACAAAAAAAGATACTTACATTCTCCCAAAAACGAGTTAAGCCATAATGAAAAGTATTGAGTGTATACTTATAGTGTAGTATAAGTGAATTGATTCTCCCCTAAAAAGGTTCGAGAGCCTTAAGAGAGACCATATTCCTCGAATACATTGTATCTACGAACAATTAAATGACATAAACTTTATTTATTCCCCAAATATCAACAACAGCTGATTGAGTAGAATTACAAGTGGACAAAATCATGTAGAAGCTCAAGATGCCTCAAATTCGATTTTATAAAGGGTGAGAGGGACAACTAAAATGATTCTGTCCGCGCACCCTTGTAAAAATTCATAACAGAGAAAATAATATTGAAAACATCAGGTACCCAACCCACTCTATAAAACTCTACCCTCTACAATGACACAACTCTTCCCTGCATAATAATGACCGGTCAATTTGTCTTTCCAATTTCAGTCTTATCATTTCCCATATATAAGCAAATGCAATAGGAAATTAAATCTGCTTTTTAAGCCTTAGACTTTCACTCTCCATTACAGCAGTTATGTACGTACATTTATGTGAGAATTATTCTCCACCAATCCAATCATAATACATACAGGGTTAGGGATTCGAAAAAGATACAAAGTTAGGGATATTTGAGAAGTGAGTGTATGAGAGAAAGTGCGATTTGTAATGCAATGAATATGATGTGAGCAGAGTCGGCGGAGCTATTGAACCTTTTGATGAGGGAGATATCAAAACGGCACAATCTTTGTAACTCAAGGTACAAAGGGCTTTCCACCATAAGTCAGCCCTAGTCAAGGGAAGAGGCAGACGATGGGAAATGGGATTGTGTTTGTTTTGACGTACATGTAATTAGTGAACGAATGAGTACACTAAAACATTTCTTAAGATGTCTACAACTCACAGCTATAGGCGAGTGTAAATTACACATAACATTCCCAATATATGCGGCAACAAGAGCCCTCCCCCCCTCCCAATAAACAAAATCTGCAGTACTTTTCCTTCTGAATCCAATCAGTTTTTGAAAGATTTCTCCTTGTAAATGCATACCATTTACAAACACCTTGGCGCTTGATCAAATATTCACATAATTGTAATAAATACTTGTAGTTTTAGCTCCCCATAGATACTTAGAGACTTATACTATAGAGAATTTTTAAATTCTGCTTTAAGGAAGAATTTCAAGACGGTGAAATCACCACAACTGAACTTTTTCAAAGGTATTAGATGCTTCCTAAATTCATAACTCCTCCCCCACAATTAACTATAGTGTAAACCCTGATGATAAAAAGAGAAATATCCTACAAAGAAGCTTCCCTTTATCAGTGTTCAAAGGATTATAGGCTATCCTTTTCTAAGCTTGTGTCGTTCGTAAGGTTACACCGGAAAAATCTGATCTCGTCCGCCTTAATGGCTATACAGAGAAGATAGAAAAATAAAATAAAATTCAATGCATTAGCACAAGTTCCTCTTGTCCCATTTTGTGACTCTGAAAATGTACATACAACAAAATGTGCTGAGAATCCAATGATTCTTTCCAATGGTTTAGGGTTAAAGAAATAAGAGAGGCGAAAGAAATAAAATCGAAATTGCTTTGATTTTCTCCATGTTCTTCTCGAGTGAGAAAGAGGGAGAGAGAGAGACAAAGTTCAAAGCAAAAGTTCTTACTTGATTCTCATTTGAAAAGCAATGATAATCGACTCTCCTGAGATTTCGCGCTTATACCTACGCAATCTCCCGCGAGTTAGTAACTTCCTAACTACTTTTTGCCCATCTGAGCACAACCAAGTGAGTGTCTCCTTCAAACATGGATGATTTCTCTTGTTGTCTCTCTCTCCCTTTCTCTCACACACAGTGTGTGTGCGATAAATATTACTTTAGATATCTATCCAGTAGTCTCACTTAACAAGCTTCAGAAGTGGCTTAAACAGTTGCTCATCTCCATTCCATACATGGAGTATATATAATAACAACAAAAAAAGGCTGCGAGCTGAACAACTGCAGTCGCAACGGCATGAAATTCTTTCCTCAGTGCACATTATATGGCATGTGTTGTTGCATTCCTTGAATATAGTAAGGGGCTAGTACAAGATAGAATTACCTCAATCCTTTAACCAATAAGAAATATGCGAGAGAGGAGGAGAGGAAGATAAAGGCAGAGAGAAAATGAGTTGATGAAGGACAATAGCTCAAATGACTATAAGTATACTAGTCGGAGTAGAGAATAGAGTCGTATACGTTGTAATAAGGAACTATACAACAAAAAACATTGGTTGGTTGAAATTTAATTTATCTCTAAATGATTGTAAATGGAACAAGTCCTCTCTCTCTCTCTCTACACGTATGTAGTAACTACGTACGTACATCACAAACGCTCTACAAGAAGGGAGAGAGGGCGGGCTAGAAATAAGAATATCTAATTGAATCAGTAGATTTAGCTGTTGTGAAAGGAAGAAAAGAGTTGATGGTTGTAAATTCAATAATGATGAGGCACTATGTCATAAACTTGTGGAGCATTTTCTGTCGCGACAATTCCTCAACGTTCTTTCTAATAATCTATTTGATACTATAGTTGTAGTGGTAGGAGCAAGAAAGAGCACAAGATAAAATGACAGTGTGAGGATTCACAAAAGATTCAATGTTCCTATATATAATTATACATATATTCCCCTAGCTAGCTCTCATATCATACACACACACAACTGCCTTGCCTGGTGCTCATGTCTTTTTACAAACTGCTACGAGAGAGAGAGAAGGATAGATATGACAGGAATGAGCAAATGGAAAGATGAAAAGACAAGCCATATGTGTAGCTTGTGTTCACAAATCATCATGTTGAAATAAGAATCAAGTCTATTCTTATGTATACACATGGCTGACAAAATCTGTTATGAATTTTATATTCTCTCAGTTTAAAAACTCCCTTCAAGGAAAGAAGTCAATGGAAGTTACAAGAGGAATATATTTTTGCTCAAGTTCCCCCTTCCTTTTCTTTCTTTGCCTCTAACTGTCTCTCCACTTGATCAGCAGCGTCAAAGTCATGAGAATGAACCGGAGAGAGAGAATAGAGCTGGAGAAAAACAGGAGCTAGTATAATATACGCGAGGAGTCCATATAGATTCCTCATATATTATTATTATACACCCATGTCTATACGCACATTCATACAATCATAATGTGTATATCTACGTATTTACACACACATAAGTGGTTAGATTTTCATAAAGCAAGCAACAAATAGATCTTTGAGAGGAATAGACACCTACAACAGAAGAAGAAGAAGAAGAAGAAGAGCCCTGAGTAGTAGTCGTATGTGTAGAACTTTAGGGTAACCCGATCACTGAATCTCTCCTTAACTCTTACAACAGCACGCTCATGGTTATTAATAAACTTATCGGTTACGATTTTCACAAGGCCAATGCTCATTCTATAAGCAACAAGCCCCTTCCTTCCTCCCATATCTCACCATACACCAACCACCAAAAAAGTCATAATAACAATAATATCATAATTACATACTACTCTGTAACACATGAACAACTCACACACGAACCCACCCAAAAATAATACAAGAGGAAAGTGGGAAATTCACAGTAAATCTCATTTTCTTTCTAAATCATAAAGATACACACACACACACACAACTACACATAGACATTCTCTCACTCTATTTCTCAAGTGTGCCTATACTCCAAACTCCAACATATTGCAACGGTTCATAAACTGTTGTCATCATTTCCTGTTGGTGAATTCATTCTGCCCACCTCATAACTTCTTCTCTTCTTCTGCTTTCTTATGAATCTCTGGAGACACTATCAACATTTCTCCTTCATCATCATCATCATTATCAGTTTCTTCTTCTTCTCCTTCTCCTCATGAGGTTTTGGTAACTTTTATCTTCGATCCTAACAGGAGTCAAACCTTAGGCCACACAAGCAAGCCTTCTACTGTACTGTATGACAACTTGACTCTCTCTCTCTCTCTCTCGTTCAATTCAAATTAGTCACTGGAGAGAATAACATATTGCATATCATCAACTGCTGAAATGTCATCAGTCAAATCTCATATGACATCATTAACCTACAACAATTTGTTGCAACCTTCCTTCTCCTCTGCCTTTGCGAACCCCCCGATTATCAAAACTTTCAACAACCAACTTCCATATGTACATCAATCAACAAACGCACAAAAACCATGCATGTGGAGTGTCAACCATATGGAGCTACATTGTAGCTCGATGTATACAGTATACGTCAGTAATTTTATAAATGTTCTTTCTTTTTTTCCTTCTTGCTCTCTCTCTCTCTTTCCCTCTCTCCAGTCTCGGAGTGCTGAGACAAAACGTTGACGAAGTGTCCCAAAAGAAATCATACAAGAAATATCAAATCAATACAACAAATCTTAAGATACACATTGAATTCTTGCCACCATTATTAAAATTTAGTAGACTTATATCAAATTTAATGTCAACCATTTTCAACAGTCTCATTACTTTTGTTGGGGATACATACGCAAGATAGTAGTTGGACATGTGGAACTTGCTTTGACAAGACTCTTCCATCAATTCCAAATGCTGAGAGAGAAATGAGTAAGAAAATTGTTGACACTTATTTTTTTATATATTCCCCGCTCAATAAGCAAGCGAAAGGCCTCTCACGTTTAGATATAGTTTAGCATCCGATTTTTTCTCCAATATTGACAAGAGGAAGTTGTCGGAATTAAGGACTTTTTATTCAAGGCTAATAAGTGTCTGAGGTGTTTGTTATTACACATATGTACGAACTCACGCACAGGCAACAACATTGAAGAAGAAAAAAATACACTAAATTTTGCTTGTCATCTATGCATTTTCTCAAGATCACGTAGAGGATTTTCGAAGCAATAGCGGATAGTAATTGTTTAGAAATACATATAAAAATAGTCCACCTTATGATTTTAAACATAACACCCATAATCAATAGGTTGGATTTTTGTAAATAGGAGCATAGCGGATATTATTATTATTTTGCAAGGAGTAAATCCTACACGGATAGGTGTGTATAATTTATTCCGTGATAGAGGCAGGAAATGAAGAATAAATGGAGTGGATGAATGTTGTGAGTAATTAGTGAAGACAGAGGGTACACATAGGGTTGGGAGCATGTTGTATATCTTTAGTAGTGGATCGTGGCAGGAGGAATGCTGGATGGCTTTTCCACAGAATACCGGATAATAACGTATTGAGTCAAGAGCCATTTAAACCTGATCCCCTCGTATAAATGAGGATGAAAATTAAAGAACGGAAGTGTGCCACCAAAGCTATCTAAGCACGCATTTATATTCTTTCTTCTAGACTCTTTTTATGACTTGAACATTTTTTAAAGCACGAGTACACCATATAGTGATTGTACAGCTCCCAGCGAAAAAAAATAATAGGAATGACTACCCTACAAATCTACAGGCTACATAATTGCTCTTACTGGCTCATATTATAAGACCATACAATATACATAACAAACATACGTGTACATACATACAATATAGTCCATATACATAAACGACGGTGCATCTTTGAAAGAACACTTGGATGTAGACGAAGAGATTGAGAGGGCGAAAGAGAGAGAGAGAGAAAGAAAAAAAAAGAAAAGGTTTTTTTTGCCTGCCTGTTTGACTCCAACGACGACGACTGCAGCAGCAGCTCCTCCTAAGGCCCGCATTTACTGCAATCCGTACTTGTCATAAATTTTGTCACTTTTAAATGTCGACCACAAAATAAAAACCTTGTTTATACATGTACTTCCCCCCTCCACTTCACTTTGTAAAAGCCCTTGCTCACGGGGATAGAGTTTAAACAACTGAGCCTAATAGATTTACTGTTTGAGATTTACTACTTTTAAGGTATGATGTTAACATGTAGATGGGTAGTAGTAGTGGAAGCACAGTAGTAGTGGTAGTTACTAAAAAAGCTATTCTCGTATCCTCGGACCTCAACTGCCAACTTGAGCAAGAAATGCATGGGAAATCTCTCCTCTCGCAGTTGCTTCCTATCTTTATCTTTATAGTTTATAAAAGTCTCGGATTCGCCTTCTCTCACCTTCTTCTTTTATATTTCTGCCAAAAGACTCCTTAGTATAATTGCTCACATGCCTCTATTCTTCCCCTCGTCGTGACCGATTGTCACATCTAATGACTTTGTTCGGGAGACCAGAAGAAGAGCTGCCAGGGCATATAATGGTATATAATATCTAACTGTACCTATTTAATGACAAACAATACCGCACTCTTTGTTGACAAAGTCTGGAACAATGGATGTTGCTCTTCGAAGGAAACAAAAAAAGGTGTAGATGTCAACACTTCCTCGTTTATACAGTTTCTCACACAAAGATGGTACACTTGCGGATTAAATCATATAATAAACAATCTCCGAAGTTACCAAGATAATTGTTGTAATTACGTGTGTACAAAATAATATCTGTGTCAACTTGATTCAATTCTTTTACTTAACACACAACAACAACCACTCCACTCCATCCATCATAAAGCTCAATCAATTATAATAGGTTATAGAAATTGAACACACTCAAGCCTTGCTAACGGCAACTTGAAAGCTTTAGATTATTTTCAAATAATAACATATATAAACCATGTATATACATATACGTGTAGTCGATATATTGTAGTATCTATCTATCCAAGCTCTTCAGTCAGACGTCGATCATATTACATTTTATATCACATATTATAAAATCCATGTAGGCATCCAAACAATCCTTTACTTGTCCCTTTTCTCAACCAACATAATATATTATTCTGCATCCATTAAATAATAAGTAAAGCTACTCAAGAGAAATCCAATCCCCATGATAATATGTAGGTTTATCCGAGCTATTTTTATCATTGTAAATCACTATCTTTAGTACATCCAATCAGGGATGACTTTTGTATGAGATCCCTCTCATTTCCCTTATTTTTCTCTCATTTTGTATGATTTTTACTAATTTAGGAAGAATAATAAATTATGGATGCACATTTGAAGGAGAAAAAGATTCACTATTCAAAGTAAATGCAACTTCCATGGCAGATCATATCATGCCTTTCATCAGAGGGTCCCGAGCTAATGCATATGTATGGGCTGAGATGGTGCCAAAAGAAATCGAATGTTTACAATCACTCTGTTATGCATATGCCAACTGTTCAAAAATAAAATCCTTTTCTAAGAATTATTATCAACTTGTAAAAATTATTACTTTTGATGCATTATGGTTGCTGCTTCCACCTCCTGACTGCGACGATGACGATGTGGGCTTTCCTTGCAAGATCTGCTCTCTAATTTTCTGTAACTGACTGATCACTGCTGAGAGTTTCTGCTCATCCTCCACCAGCGTCTCATCTCCCACCAACGGAACCAGACTTGACAAACTGTAAAAGAAATTAGAGGTCATTTTCTAAATACAAAACATTACAATTATTATTATTAACAAGTTGCATTTTCTTAACAAGGCTACTAAATAAAAGCTACTAAAAGTATCGACATTTCATGTAACTCCAGATGGCATGTGCGTTGGCCAATGAAAGTGTCATTTAAAAAGTTAGACGTAGGGAAAATAACTACGAATAGTGCTAGTATGAATCTGGACATCAGACATGGTTTTTCAATGGAAATTTCAATCACGTAATTATCAGCGATACACTACTTCCAAGTTATACACTAGGACGAAATAATTTACATAATTTCAATTTTGTGGTATTTATTTGACCTCAGGGGGATTACCGCAAACCTTTTGCTTTTAAAATTGAAATGTCTCTCAGTCATTTTAGATTGCAAAGTAAAGGCGCTTTTTTAAAGGTACAAATATCGTTCCTTAAATAATAGAGCAAATACCAAAATATATGCGATAGAAATTACAGGAGGTCCTCATACAATTTATAAGGTTGACTCTAGTCACAGCGCAATGCTAAACTTTGATTCATTGAAGTAGCCTACTACTTTCAATCATACAAATTTATTTACGTAAATAAATACATATACAAAGTTTCTATTTTAAGCTGATGCAACCACTTTTGTGACAAGTTTTTTCTAGCAGCAATAGTACATGCAGTAGCAGAAATTGCAACATTAGCAATATTATAGTGACAGGGGAGGTAGTACATATATTTTTTTCAACGTTTCTAGCTACACACTCTCACGTGGTTTGTTCTTCATTCATAAAATCAAGTTCAAGGTAACTTGATTTGAAGGGAAGGAAGCACGCAGCTCTTGCTCTTAAGCCGAGTGCAGTTTAGTACATATGAGACTATGAATTTCAACGACGTACGTTAATGAAGCATAACTTTCTGGAGTAAAAGTATTTCCCTAATGACTGGTAATGGTTAGAAATGAAATTGAGCAATTTTTTAACATCAGGTACTGGGTTTGAGATATGCTCATGAAAAATATTTACACATCAAGTAAGTAATACGACAATATTCTCTTGTAATAAAAAAGTATAATAGAATATCTAAAGCATAAAATATTTAGCCTTGTTTGGTTATATTTAAACATCTATACTTTGTACATTATTGGTATACACTACTTCACGCTACTACAGCTACTGATTGTAATTCCCATTAATGCACGCATTTGTCACGTTTACACGCTAAGAAACAGACAGACAGACAGTTTAGAAGACAGAAACGTGTAATACGTGTATAAAAGAAATGACGAATAATAATTATTACCTGCTGTCAATACCGAATGCCTGTGACAGTTGAGTTGTATCGAGGATAGCAGCATTGCTGGAACTGAATTTCGAGGTAAGTTTTCTCACGACATCGTCCACAGACTTTTTATTATTTTTTAGATCATTGTGAATTTGATGTGCAAAAGTTGGCGATTTGTTGGATGAGGACTCGCCTGAAATTGACTCCCGACCCAGGATGGATCTCCTGCGGGTACAGCTATTACCATTTAATTTCCCTGTCGACTCCAAATCCGCGTACTCGTTGTCGGAATTTGTGGGGGAACAAAAGGAGCCCATGTCTGACATGTCATCTCCACTGGTCTCCATTGGTCCCTCATTTTCTTGGGTTACTCCAATAATGGGTCCTTCGATGTAATCTTCATCCGTTATCGAGGTTTCCCGTGAACTCATTCTATGTAGATTTTTTTCGTCTATAGACTCCCGTCTTGAATTACTATGGTCTTTGTAGGATTCCCTGGGAGAATCTCGACCTCTCCCTGAGTCTGAGTACCCGACGCTATTGTTTTCCTCAAACTTATTCGGCGGGGATTTCCTTTTGGAACTCATGGCAAGTCTGAAGGGTTTCACCATCCGCGTCTGCTCTAAATTCACCTTCAACTGGAAATACAAATCAAAAATGACAGGAATCAATACACCAATTATTATTGTACATTTGGCTCTCCCTTTACTCTTCAACATTTCCTTTACAAATATTTACTCAAAATTTATACGCATTCATTAAACTCCGTTTCATTATTCACCTTGTTCTGTACACATCCTTATGCATTATTAACATAGTGTGTTTCATAAAAGTAGCTACAGAAAAAAAGAAAATCTTCCCACATATAGATATACGCTCATGATGAAGGGTCATAGGTCGGCTCAGAAATAGTGTTGAAAATACAAAATAAATTATACAATCATTTTATTCAATGGGTAGTTGCGTCAAGCTACAAGAAGAGAATTATGGATTGGATAGTATAGAGAAGAAACATAAAGAGAGAAAGAGATAAAACCAGAACTATCATAAAATTCAAGGACCGGATACAATGTTTTTTGTAAAAATGCAAACCATCTTGAATACATGGATATACATACGGCGCTATAGAGTATACATCTGACGATCAATTTACGTTCTGTCATATTTTCTCATTGAGATTGTATCGTTTGAGTATGCTGCACAAATAAGTAAGTAGTTAGTTATTTTCTTTGCTCATACTATGGGAGGAGGAGGAGAGAAAAGAGAGCTGATCTTTATTTTATTTTCATTATCAGAAAACATGTCTCTCCTTGTATGTTGTATATAATATTGAGAGCTCTCTCTCTCTCTCTCTGACAGTCTACAAAAAAAATCTACCAAAGAGTGAGCAAAGAAGGTTGGGAGGAAATCAGTGATCCCTGCTTTCCTACCACATAGATGAAATACTGATTGTGGGGTAGTAAGAATACCGGTTAAAAAAATTTATATTTTACTTTTATCTTCATCATATGCTTACTAACACACATACATGCATACTCATTCTCATACAGAATAAATGTAAATGATAAGAATTGGGTGTACTTTTGTACTGTAAAGTACATTTTTCTATGTCTGTAACATAAGAAAAAGGGTAAACTCACTTGTCTCATTACCCCGACCCTGGCTACAACCAGATATCTTTATTTGTTCGATGGAAATATTATTCCCATCTCTCTGTCTCTCTCTCTCTCTAGCTTTAGGTCTCCTCCACATTGAGCATTATATAGGTTGTTCTAAGAAAGGAGACAGTTAAAATAAGTGGTAACTTCCATAGAATAAATCTACTGTTTAGCCATGGTTTTTGTAACCGCGTGATATTTTGTATTGTAGACACAAATAAATTACTTGGCGATACGAGCTCAATCAAGCTGCCCTCTTCAATGACCCTGTTCACTTGTCAATGATATTCTTCAGCTCTTCTCATTTAATAATAATTATAAATCCTTCTCCTTCTTTCTCTCTCTCTCTCACTCCCTTTCTTGCATATATTACCGATTCTTTCTCATAATTATTTATTGATGGTCATTTTTATGGTATATATAGAGTTGAACGGAGATTATTATGTATTTGTATCCCCTCTCCTCTTCTACTATTGCTGTGAATATCCAAAAGTACCTCACAATTCAAAACAACATGGACTATTATTATTTAGAGGCATATAAAATTATAACTATTATGTTCCTCACGAATGAATTCTTATCAGTAAACATTTCTAGACGATTGAATGACAGAGCTCTCTCTCTCTCTCTCTCTCTCCCCCTATAATAAAGACCATCTTTTACAAAAATGTATAGACACATTTTAAAATCCCTTCATTTCCCACATTACACAGATTGTTCATTTCGCAATAATAATCTACATATATTTATAATAATTCTGCTTTGTCCTTCTTCTCTCCTCTCTTCTCATCATCTCCATTGTAATTGAAATCTGTCTGCTCCAATTTCTTTAGTTTTACTATGTAGAATGTAGAAAAGCGTGTGTTTCAATAGGCTGATTGTGAGTGAGAAAATTTCATCATAGGATTATTCTTCATATATGTATAATCTTAAATAATTTAATACTTAGGAAGTATTATTTGGAATACTTTATTTCAACATTATTTTTCCCATTTAGTTTCTTTATGACTCTTCTGAGAGAGATGACTAATTTGCTAGTGTGACTAGAATATCTCTCTTCTTCTTTCTTTCTTTAAATACGTAATTTATTTGAGACAGCGAGAAAACGATTCATACTCAAGAGCTAAAAAACCATATACACGAGGATTGTGCTTAAGTTGGCCGTTTTGATTTCATATGTATGCATACATCTATATATATATATATATATATATATCGATATGCAACATTATATATACAAAAGGTAGGAAGAGTAGAAAGATTGAGTTTTATTTTATTTTTTGTTGGGAGAGAGATGAGTACTATAAGAGAAGGGATATGTATACACGTATGTAGTAGTGGTAATATGCACCAGGAATAATGTTTATACTCCATCATCGTTCACTTGCTAGTGTAGATTCACATAAGATTGATGCTTTTGTGAACAAGTTCCATGTTTGTGATTGAAGTAAAAGTTGATGGAAAAAAATTTGCCATGATCTTATCTTAATTTTAACACGGGGCTGCCAGAGTTCTATGCTGAATACACAGGCTCTCCATTGCAATGCTTCATATCCTGAAGAAATGACACACGAAAAGCAGAAGAGTAAACAAAAAGTGTTAGAACCCTTCTTTTCATACTCATCTTCTCTTGAGAACATAACAAGTTATTTGGGTGTGGTATCATCAGCAGAAGCAGCAATGCGGCAGCCTGCATATTGTAAAATTTCAAACAGAAAAAAATCGAGTATATTATGATGGAGCCGGAAAAAGCGCCCATTCATACATATCCGTAACGATGAGGGTGGTGAGATATGGTTCTGGGCCCGCTTTTGGAAAAGTTTAATGAAAAGGAACGTGTGTGTGTGCGGTGTGTATGTGTGTATATACACACACAGTCAGTGTGCTGTATTTATGCATTAAGACTCTGCGTTGAGAAACCCCAAGATTTATAAATATTTGATTGAGTGCGTCCAGTTGGCTAAAATGATTAGTATTGGAGTCATAATCATTCTGTAGGTATAAAGCTATAGATCCACTACTACTATAAGCATTAACATGGATGGAATAGGAAAATCAGGTATAGATAGAGATATCTTTTTATACATGTGCGAAAAAATGCTAAAGGGAAAAAAAATAGATTGCATTAGTTAGAAATCCATCCCTGAGCAAAGAATAATATATGAAAGAGTTGGAAATTGGCTGGTGCGAGTTGATTGATGGGAAATTTAGAGAAGGATGACACGGACTTGCAAATCATGAAGGGTTCATTTTGCATTGAAGCAAGAGTGTCGGAAAACGGAGCCAAAATTTCCTCCGCTATATGAAATGAGGAGAGAAACAATGAGTGAAAGATGAGTTTTATAAGTTGGCAAAGGAGTAGGCAGATAGAAATTTATCTAGAAAGAGAGAGAGAGGGAGAGAAGAGAGAGTTAAGGCTCACTGTCGCATATTATATTTTATATGTGAGGTAGTAATGTACACACAAGTTTTTCGAGGTTACGTACATAATCTGAGTTTTATTTGTTTCTGTTTGTGCATAAGCGTCAGTGGGGAAGGATGCGAGCATAGATTACAAGTCGGAACCATCTCGTCAAAATATTCATATGAAGTGGAGATAGATAAAGAGCCGATGTTTGTAAAGAATATGGTGCCGACCAAAGGAGCCAACAAAGTCTCAGCCAAACGACCCGATTCGTGTACACTGATGCACAGACGCTCTGTAATTATTCACGAGCGTCGAGTCGAGTGGGTGTCTTCTTCATTGTTCTGTCTCTTCTCATTAGCTCCACTGGCATCTCTCACTCTCAACCTAACCAATGGGAGAACAAAAGTTTTCGCTACAAATTGGCACTCGGCACTCCTTAACTTTTGACCCGGTGCCAAAGTACCGAAGAACATCTCAAATCATTGTTACTCCAGACTTCTTCTTCCCTCCCATAACTTTTCATCCTGCTACTCCTTTTGTCTCAAGAACTAATCTTAGACCACAAAATAGGCAAACTATTCAACTCCAACCTCAGTCAATCAACAACAAGGCACCACTTTAGACACATTACCTCCCTCCCATACACACACATATGTATAGTTATGAAAAAACATTCTCTCGCACACACAGTAAGAAAAAATCCCGCCCGCAGCATTTCTTTCTATCCATCTTATCTCCTCTCCTTCCAATCCTATCCTTTTTTTTAATTCTAAAAAACTGTTTCATAACTTTAGCACAACTTACTATGTTTGTATGAAGCAGTACCATCATCCTAAATGTGTGTTTAAACACAAATGTTTAAGCAGAGCCACACCGAGGAAAGGAACAAAACCGGTGCACTGCAGTCTCCAACTAAATTCTCTCTTTTACTTAAGCTTCACGTTAAAACCATACACGATCACATCAAAAACGCCCGTGCTACGAAGCATCTCTCTATTCATATAAGTATTTTCAATCCGTAACTATTTCCCTCCGTTTAGCAAAATCTGACTGGAGACACAGAGAAAGAATTCTTCTCAAGAAATAAGTATATTGCCTTTATTTATTTCATGTGGTAATCTCTATCTATCATTACCCTTTGGAAGAAAAATGCTTGTCAGAAAATGGCATCCATTCATTCTTTTTAGCCCTGTAAAATTACCTTTGCTCAAGTAATAAATAACTGTAGAAGGACCATTTCGAGTCTGAAAAGAATACCAATTGAATGGAAACATAACGTTTTCATGTTTTCACCTTGTATTCCTATTTTCTTCTATTCCTATGATCACTCCTTATTCTATACAGAATAAGGCTGGGATAGCTTGTCTCACAGGAAGAAGAGTTGAACACTTAGTTTTACTAGTACAATGCAATGTGGGGAGTGCGCATAAAAGTGAGCAAAATGATACGGATGTCTACAGTTTTAGACCATTGGATGGTAAAAATTCATAAACAAGAGCAAGCCTCCCTACATTTAGCCATTCCCTAAATGTACTAGACTGAAAGAGAAACTTCTGTAATACAAAAAATTGCAAGGGATAAAATATAATAATTGAGTGTAGTAGTGTAGGGATACTACTAACACCATAGAACTACTCGTTTAGTATAGTCATGCATGTGTATCTATATAGCTACTACACTATATACATACATAAATCCCATTAAGTTCAACAAAAGTCCTAGGACAGACAATATTCTAGGAGGAAAGTAGATATAGTGTAAGTTTTTCCAGACATATCCAACACTCCGGACAATCATGAAGACATTAAAAGGAATCCTATGAGTTGGTCCATGCATGTGTATGTGTAGGGTCTCATTTTTTTCGCTAAAAGCAACAAAAGGAAACAGTTTTGGTCAAATCGACTGGTCGTTTCGTTGTCTGTTGATGCTCAAGGTTTTATTTATAGGCAGTGATATTTCACAGTCGACCAAGTCCCGTATACCATATACTTGCTCCTTAACGATAAAGCTACTCTTATACACTCACATGAACAGTGACATTACACCCGAGTCACCAACTGGGTGAGCACCAATCCTTGCCTACATATATGGTGCTTGATACTGTGTAGTACACTATACTCAAAAAACTGGGTAACTTGATACGTGGAGTATATGGGATTTGTGGCACCATAAGAAGTGCTACTGCTTTCATAAAAGTTACAATGACACTATATACCACTCTCTCATCTTTCTTGAGCATATCACCCGAGCTTTGTATCTTGAGTAACTATCTCCAAATAATTACTATAATGGGGGCATTTCCAAATAAACAAAAATCTACTTTTCATTAATTTATTGGTAAGCTCACTCATTCCCTGTCTCTAGCAAAGTGTTTTCTATCTACGAGTAGTGTACGGATTCAGAACGATAAAATAATTCCAATGAATTTCCAATAAATTCTCCCTACAATAAGATATGAGCATGGGACAAGAGACCTGATGATGTGCACTTGCACAGGATTGTACATCTTCCTAAAACGATGGAGAAATGTCAGAAATCAGCTCGGCTATAGAGTCCATGTAAGTTTGACAGAGAAATAACTGTATCCTATGTGAATTGTGAGCGGAGATGAAAGTAGTTTACGGAGTGAATGCCTAATATTAAAGGGAAGAAAATATGTGAGGAGAGAACAAACAAGGAGAAATACGACGAGACCGACCCTTTTTTCCTAGGAAACACTGAATACGAAAAATCCGGTAGTGATTGTAGTAGGAGTAGTATTAGTAGTAGTAGTAGTAGTAACGGGGAGAGAATAAAAGTCTGAAATGTTAGAATCATTCAAGAATCAATAGACCATAAACAATAAATATTCCTTCTCTCTTTCACCGCAGAAATATTATTCCCATTACCATTCCTTCCTCTTTATAACTACACTTGTGTGTATAGTATGTTGGTTGTAGAGAGAAAGTGGATGGGACGAGCGAGTGAGAGAGAGAGAAATAAATGGATTCTTGTTCACTGAATCGACAGACAAATGAACAAGTCTTGTGCTTTTTTCCTTTTCTCTTACATGACGTATTAAAAATGACCGTTTATTGTTCCTCGTTATCATTACGGACTCTCACTTCACAGCTCCCATACTTATATATACCTCTATTATAGCTTCCGTCAAATTTATTCTTCTGTATTCCATTTGCAGGGAAAGAGGAAAATATCTTTTTTTTCCAGAATCACACTCACTCACCATACAATCCCTCTCTATACGAGACATTTACAAAAATACATTTCCTTCCACAATGCTACAGACATTCCCTTTCCACTTCCTCCCATTGTCCCTCACAAAGTCTAGCGAAAATTGTTATTATTATTAATATTGCTACTACATCATAGCTAAAAAAACACATACAAACAGATAGAGATTGTCAAAGCAAGCAGCAGCAGTAGCCACAACAACAGCAGCAGCATTTCCCTCACAATTCACCCGCAAATAATTCAAATTATTATCCCTTTAGCCAGAAATAACACTACAGCAATACTAATTTCAGGATAAACATTTGCTTTTGTAAGTTTGTGTTGTAGGGAGGGATAGATTCTATCCTTGAAGAATTTTCAATGGATGGGTCTCTCTCTACTATCAGTTTGAAAGCAGCATAAGAACAAGCTTTGAAAGATTAATTTTTTAACAAAAAAAAAACCAGTTGATGTGAACTGCACAAAGAATGGTAAAAAATTGTGCACGGAACTAAAGTGTAGGGAAAAAAGAATAACAGAACTGTGAATACAAAAACCATGAGAGTAACGAATATGCGATCGTTGACCTCGTCCTGTCTTTCCTTACTATGCACGTCGGTTACTTGAGGATTTTAAAACTGACATGAGCAATATCTACATAGTGAGTGAGTGAGAAGATAGTTGTTTCAAACTACGAGAGCGAAAAAGATGACTATAATAATATGAACTTTGTTTGAAAAGTTTTTAAGTTCCATGCCTTGGAAATTTCTTGTGTGGCTTCAAGCCTTCTTCTTCGTCTTCTTTTCCCTCTGTTACTCTTCCTATTACTCCCGCTGTCCAACAAGTTTTATTAATATCCATAGAGCTCATTCAGCTGTATGGATGTACTTACAGTTGGCCAGAATATCCGAGCTGATAGTTAGTTATGCACTAAAAAGCAAGAAGGCATGTGTCGTAAGATGAGTGAAACACAATGTCGATTGTTTAGAGAATTGAGAAAAGAGAGACATTGAGAGTAATAGTTTTTATAGGCAAGTGCAACTCTCTCTCTCTCTTTCTCTCTCTCTCTCCATACTAAAGTCAAATTCGTGTGTCTGGTGTACGTCAAAACTTTTGACATTTATCTCCTCAAGTGTTTTTGTCTACGCTTTTCCTTTGCTTTATAATACTTGTGATACATCCAACTACTACCCTTGTAGTATACTTAATGGATTCAGAGGATTGTGGAGGTGTGTATATCTCTTGCATGTGGAAGTTAAGCAAGAAAGAGAGTGACTCTATCACAAGGACTGAGTAAAGGATTGATTGAAGATGGAGAGTAGTGTGTATTGAAAGAAGAGTAAAAGTATCCCTACATATTGGTGTGTGTAGGAACATAAGTGATGAGCCAACCCAGAGAGAATAATAGCCTCAAAGAATTCATTTGCTCTGGTCTGTCTCCTGGATTGGCTATATCTCCAAGACATTCGGCCATTTTATTGTCATTCATTGGCTGGATTAGATGCTGGTTCATAGCCCCAGCTTTTATATAAGGTATGACCTGTATTTTTGAGATCAAGAACAACCACTACCATATGACCATGCTTCCATCGTCCAGTATAATAAAAACAACTACGCAAGTACATAATATCTTAAGACGAGCGGGCAGAAATAAAAGAATCTTATACATAAATGTAACAAATTCTCAGAGAGTGTCTTTGAGCAAGAGAGAGAGAGAGAGAGAGAAACGTAAAAGAGAGACAACATTTCTCAAGAAAATGAATCCATATATACTTTTCAAAGGAATCTTTTTTCCCTCTTTTTCTTCTTCTTCTTCATGTTCCTTCCTTCTTTTTCCCTTTTCTCTTCAACTTAATGAACAAAATCTCTTGTGGAAATAACTGTATCATGCAATGAGATGAAAAAAAGGGGGGAAGAAGACCAAGGAAAAAAGAAGTAGATTACGAAGAAATTAAAGATAAAAATTCAAGGGATGGAAACTACTGTCACGGATTAATTATTGTGCTTAGCCATGGAAGAAAAGATGCTTTTGAAGAAAGAATCCTATACATTGACAATATTTTTCTATCTCTCAAAAAAAAATTCCTGGTTGACTTTATTCCGTGGTAATAAACCATCACGCTTCCTCTGCCACTACTACCATTATTAAATTGAGATATAACTCTACTCCTAATTTTTCCTTCTCCTTTTGATCCACACCCATCCTTGTACTTTTCAACTGTTACAAAAGATACAGAGGATTGTAGTAGACGTAGTAGACGAAGAAAATGTAGTTGTAAGTAATCATAAGTGAAGAATATGGGCAAGTACCCCCAAAAAGAAAGGGTCTGTAGTATTTGGAAAGATATCTCTCAACTAAAAAGGATGCTGGTTAAAATGCAACTACTTCTGAGCAGAGACAACTACTTCTGTAAAGGCTTCAATCCAGCGTTAACGATTAACGATTGCATGTGTGGTGACTTAATGAGACTGGAGCTCTTACTTGCTCTTACTCCTTCCCTTTCTATTCTATAACATGTACTGTAGCTACATGTGTATGCACTAAAGCTAACAAGTTATCGCTTTGATTAGGATGACAGTGGCAAACGACATTAAGTGAGCAAAATTCCTTACACCAAAGAACTTTGCTTGTGTCGTTCATTAATACTGTGGCATTTCTCAATAAAATTCGAAAAGATAGCAATTGGCTTCTGGGTGGTTGCGTCTTATGATGAGAACGAATTTGCTTCTCCCCTCAACCTGTCACTTTGAACCTCATCGTATATACACACACAACTGCCGGAGAACTGCAGTCTCAGTCTTCAGTATTTACAGCATTCAGCCAGTTACTACCATTTCTTCCAGCCCTACTCTATCCTCCACTCATGGATATTATGGTTTCGGGTATACACACCTACCATAAAGGACTCATAATTCCTACATATGTACATACATACTTGCGTATCTCAGTTTATATTTCATGGAAACTTCGGTTCTGTCTTATACTAAACTACTAGTCTATAGCCTAAAACTCAGTGTATATACGGATTGAAAACACAAAGTTGTAAAACCTGGCAAAGAAAGAGAGAAGGTAAATAGATATGAGAGTCTTACTCAATTGGAGGCCCGAGTGAAATAGCACCCATAACTACAGCTATATAAACTGAAGCCTATATTATGCCCGGCGTATATGAAGTCAAACACGAGACTATGAAAGAGTTGAAGATGCAAGAGCTGCGAAATGTTTCTTTCCACTAGGACATTCTCATTTACATGCGGGACATAGAAAAAGCCTTAGAGGCTTAAATTATTATCGACATTGAGATTGAGGAGCCCTCAAGAAAGGCTTTTTTCCCCCGATTCTCTTATGCCACTGCCGTTTCCTATCCCTATGAAACTCTTGGCATTATTAGATGAAGACCACCGGCAGTCGAGCCCTTCAACCATGACAAATCACACAAAATACTATGTTGTGCAGATAGAGAGTTCTATCATCTCGCCACGACGACTACCATTACAGTTCTCTGCCGTTCAAATCTGAATTAGGCTGATTTGATATACACGCCTAAAGAGTTATTTCGAAACATTTTTTATGCTCACTTCATTCTCAATCGTTTCCGTCTGAAGATCGCTTCCAAAAACTCCAAAGGTTGCTGGTTTCCTCCATGCTCCACAGTTTTTCGGATGGAGCTTCCGAAAATCTCTCATCTTCACTCATATTTCTTTCTCTGTTGCGGGACTGCACTTTTAACTTGTACTTTAAGTACATAATATAGTATAGCGAGCATGTACAAGCTAAATACGAGTAAGTGTACATATCCCAAGCGCCGTATCCCTTGTAGTAACTACTATTTCCCCGGACGTGGTATAAGTTAAAAGCAAAAGAAACCTAAACCAATCCGTAATTCCTATTACCGCACAGCTGATACGGGACAACCAAGCCGCGTACGTATAAATGCATAGATACATATTATACAATGACATGGTATGTAAATAGAATTTTGTACTTGTGGAATAAACTAAACTATAATTTGGTTTAGAGGCTTTGGAGCCATGTTTAAATATATGCCAGTTTTTTAAAACACAAGAGTACAACACATTAACATTGTTTTTAGAGAGACGGAACGATTGAGAAAGGAATTGCTACGATTGGCTTCATAAATATATTCATACCAGAAGCAAATATAGTCGAGTAAAAGTACAATACAAAATATAAAGATCTCTGCATGTACGTACATGTAACATGTAAGAAGCTCTACTCTTAGTTAAACTACAACATATTAAACGCTGACAATTTGTTCTCTTGTAGCGAGCTAGTATCTGTAGCAGATCATATTTTACTCGGTCTTGAAACCAAAGCTTGACAGAAGCAGCATTAGCTGTCAATCATAAAGTAGGAGAAGCGGTAGATGACGAGTAAGCAGATTTGTGGGGGGTTCCAAATTACTATTTCAGAGGTAAACTACTACTACAAGAAGGCGCGCAATGATTTGACTTTAACTTAACGAAGTAGTCAGCTATGAGGTTTTGTTACAAATATAGAACCTATGACTTGCCTGAAGAGTGCAGTGTAGATACTATAACAATACAACTGTACAAGTCGGTTTGAGGGAAAAGGTTAGCCCTCGGAGGGAATGGCGGGGATGGGAGACACAAACTAATAATTGAATAAGAAAGGTCTTGAGGGTGATTGGACCCATATGGAGTCACAATAATAACAGTGAAATTTGATTCATTTGATTTTATGCTAAGACAAAGTCTCACTTTGTACAACTCCCGAGAGTGTTTGACTCTGTGAAAAAGTTTTTGTCTTGAAAGAATTGTGATGTCGGTGTTGTAGTTGTCTTAGTCAGTCTCAGTCCTCTCTGTACTATCACATACTCCAAGGCTTGTTACATTTTTCACATATGCATCACAGGCGTTGTTTTCTGTGTGTGTGTGTTTTGGTCCTTCATTTCTTTTGTCTCAGAATCTCTCATCCCACGCCCTTAAAGGTCTCCTGAAAGTATTAAAGAAGACGACCCATCCCTCTCCGAGACACTCTTTGTTTTGCCTCACTCACCAAAGTCATATCAATTATGCATTTTCCCTTTTACAGCTTGTTTCCTCTCTCACTCTCTCATACCTTTTTTCCTCCGTCTTTCTATTCTCTTCCCAACTATTACACACATTGCTCCACCACATCACTGATGTGTATCTCTGTACAGTGTGGAGTGCAGTGCTCAAAATCCTCAGTCCTCCAACAATATCCTCATCAATATCTATACAACTTAACTCTCACTAACTCCCACCACCACTACAATGCTCAACAAAACCGTCCACAACACTACATTATTCTAAGGATACAACATCTCTCCTAACAAGTTTATCAACTCCAGAATGAGCAATAACACAAAGCATTTGTACAGAAGTTGTCAAACACATGATTCCTATAATCCTACCACTTATATCTTCAGCATCCTGTACCACTTATATCCCACAGGCAGAGTAATTAGACCAGAAATCGTGCTCATGTTCCACTTTTGTCCATTTGTGGTAGTAGCAGTAGAAGTAGTAAATAGTGGAAGAAGAAGAAGTAGTTGTAGTCTCAAAACTTTTCACATCATGCGACACACACTACATTTCCAGCTACCCTTCACACAAAATCCTTACCACTATAAACAGAGACAATAGCTTCTACTCTGTAGTATATATAATATAGTGTATATATAATATACATAACATTCAAGGGGAAATCCCTTCCCGAAAAAACAAAGACATTTTTGTCCCTTGAAAAAATATGATGTGATTATTGCCCTAACCAAATGTTTCGTCGTCTGAAAAAAGGAAAATAGGGGTAGAAAAAGTCAAATGAATTTCCTCGAATTCGCAGATAGTGTTACCACTTAACAGAGCCTTTCTTATATGTCATTCCTGCCTTCTTAACAGGCGTTCTTTTTAAACTTCCTTTCCCTACATCATGACTTTATTCCATTTTATAACTGAATATAAACACTGTTACATTAATATTCTCTAAAAGATTTACTATGTGACCCCACATTTGCATTACTAGCTTTTAAAAATCAAATAAAAACTATTTATTCACAACAAATAATATTGTGAGAATCTATAGGAATTGAAAATGTGAGACAAATTTATCCATTAAATACGTACTACTTATAAGAACACGAGAGATTCATTGACAAACTGTGAACAAGGTAGGTACATAAAAAACAAGGGTCTTGATAGTTTATGCCCAACTTAAACTTATACTGTACTCGTGTACTCTTATTACAAGGAGTTTAATGAGGAGCTGATGAAAAAGAAAGCTTGTTCAGGTTTTCCTCCTCCTGCCAATATGTACATGGGGAGGATTTAGTGACGGAGAAAGAATAATGGTGAAAATGAGTGACTGGAGAAATACCCGTCAGTACCTTGACGTGAGTTCAGAGACAATATGAGAGCGATGAAGGATCCATCTGACTAAGCAAGTTGGAAAAATGAATGCAACGCTTTACTAATTATGTTCTCCATCACTTTGCAAACTACTAATGAGCGAAGCCATGCATATGGCTTCATCATGTTTTTTGAGTTTTCATTTAAATTTCACTTATATGTAGTTTCGGATTGCTCTTGCTGTATCCAATGTAATTACCTATGATCTTGCAATTCAGCACACTTGGTAATGAAAAAGTAGTGTTTTTTACTGCAAACGTTTAGTTTCACAAGAGTTTTGATCAACATTTTAATACGCAACAGCCGGTGGTGATATTTATTTTAAATGATGTATGCAAATATCATTGCCCTGCAAAAATCCTGGCACGGAATGAGAACAGCAAGAAAAGCCCAAGTTAATGTGAGTTGGAGCATTTTGAAGAAAAGAATAACTTTTTGGCTCTCTTATGTACACGTATAGCTATATACGTATATCTATGCATATGTTGACTTCACCCTACAATTGCATTGTAGGATTGTCCCATCTTCCTCAACTTGTTGACTTGTTGTTTTCTATGCAGTTCTTTTTCTAGGGACATTTCCCACATGATATGGGAAGGGGATTTAAGGGAAATGCGATTGCTTTGGAAGTAATATAATCTCGCAAACACACATCTGCTAACCATTACAATCAACAAGGTACACCCCCAAAAATCCATATAGTCACATATACATACATTTGGCTGGGACTTTTCCGTAAAGACTCCTAAAGATGCATTCTCTCTTCTCTCTCTTTTGAGAAAGTATGAGCCTTCCACTGCTAATTTTCATAAATTACTATTTCGACTCCATTCATTCCCTTCCTGTCGCTTGTCGCTCTGTCAACGATAATTTTTATCACACGTATACACACAAGATACAAAACATACACACACACATACACAAACAAAATACAATTCTCTTTTCCTCCTTCCACTATCTCCGTATGTATCAATACATGGAGGAGTTCACGTCATTCGGAGGTAGTTTTTGTAAGCAATAGGCAATGAATTTGGTCAAATTGTCTCAGCCTCTATGACCATGGGTGTCTGCCTTGTTATCGTGTACATTTTTTCCTACCGATATTTCCTCGATTAGGGAGAAAAAGCGCACTAGGTTTTACATAAGCCTAGCAGCGTTTCTTTATTAGCGTGCATACAGGTCAACAATAAAAACTCATACTTAGCCTTTACGCCACAATGACTGCAATTTAATTTGAAGGATATCAGAATTTATTGAAACGTGGAATCCTTGGAACTTTGTAAAATGGGTCAATTTGACTCGGATAAAAATGATAATTGCCCACTTGAATATCACATGGTGTACCATGAGTCTCTATAGCGATTTGCATAGCTATCTCATCACACATCAGTTGTCTCTGCGTGAATTGGAGGGAAATACTACTTCTATATGCCTTGTGCATTGTTCCAAATTAAATTTTAAAGCTTTCCTTCTCCTTTCATGTTAATCTTAAAGCCAGTCACTTTGCCGTCTTAGAAAACTAAGTTGACAGCCGTGATTTTAGTGTTTAGTGTTTACTGCTGCTCCAAGTATATTTAAAATAACTACGTAGCCCCACTCCACCCAGCCTTTATACACATACATATGGTTTTTTCAAAACGTATAAATTGAACTGATTAGGCAGATGTAGGTATGTGGAGGGAAGAGAGAATTTGCATAGGCCAAGGGACTACGGACAGTATTAGTGGTTTCGGTTGACATAGGCTTGAAACAAGATGTGAAATCTAGGGGAGAGAGAGAGTGAGGGAGAGGACTCTCCACAACATTTTATCCCTGGCATTGTGAAAAGGCAGGGTGACGGGAGGTAGGGATGAATGAAAGTCATTGTTTTGTCGCACCGACAATAGAAAGACCTCCAGTTCCCTACTTAACATCTCTTGGCAAGTTAATGGGGGAAATCAGGAGTGAATTGTTTCTTGAACAGTAACATTAATTGAAGCTCAAACAAGGGGAACAAAATAGCGTGTAGAACAATAAAATGAGGCGCAGAAGCGCACACAGGGAAAAGATGCATGGGATTCTGCTCATTTTTTGTCTTGTAACAAGTCAAAAGATGTTTAGTAGCTCTCCTCTTGAGCAGCTCTCTCGCTCTCTTTCTCTTTCCATTCTTCTTCACATATGCCCACAATAGCAAAGTTCTAAGTAAACTGTGAGAGGAGGTAAAGTAAACGTGTGAATATTCGGAAAGTTAGGCAAGTTCATATGTTACTGCCCTCAGTCAGTTCGGATACTTACCAACGTTTATACATAAACGTCAAAGCATCCACGAAATGAAATGCACATATGTTAATCCTAACGTCCCAGTACATAGTACCTAAGGAACTGCTCCTAAATGAACATTACCCGTATGAAGACTTGATGGCTGCAGTTGAAATACATGGGTGAACGTGGGTGCTTTGTATATACATGAATCCGTTGTTTCCACTCAGAAGAAAAGAAAGACTCTCGGTGGCGGAAAGAAAGACAGACGACTCAAAAGAAGCCTTTGTGTCCGAGTAGAGTCAAGCATGAACTTAAGGTTGGATGTTAATAGAACCCATTGCATGGGCTTAGAAGAATCAGCGTCATTGCACAATTTCTTTTCGCACAACGGAATCTCCATAGGAGAAAGAAGAGGAAATCCAAATAAACAAATAGCACCATTTTTTGGTTGGCTTGTGTAACTTTTACGTATGTATATCCATGTATTTTATTATATACATTATATATGTCATGCATGTCAGCATGTACCATTTAAAATGTACATGCTTAATCCTCACACACCTTTGTCAGAAGGGGCCGGTTTGTTTTACCACTCCTGCATATAAGCATTAGGACTAAGTTTGAAGGTGAAATCTGAAGAGTTAAATTGTAGTGACAACGTCAACGTCCGTATACATCCATAGGTTGCATTAAACTTATGCTTAGAAAAACACAAAGTTAACAAGAGACTTCATTGTCATATCCACCTCTAAAAGCTCACTGTATATACTAAAAAAGCAGATAATAATTTCATTTACAGTGTACTGTATGCATTCCGGAGGGGATTGGCTTCCATTGTATGAGGAATAAAAGCATTCCGAAGATAGAGAGAGAGAGAGAGAGAGAAAGATAGAACTGTATACAAAAATGACGACTTTAGTTTTAAAGAATTGATGCGGCAGTGAGTGGCTCAGGAAGAGAAGAAGAGCCCATGTCTGTTATTCTCATCCTCTCGCAGAGCATAAGCAGTATATATGCTGGAATATATCTAAATACAACTCACGTATTGTCATAAAGACATGAATGGCTTCTTATTAAGAATAAGATCAATCTTTCAACAATTCAGCCCATATTTTTCCTTCATTTGCCATACGTGTTTGCTATGTGTGAGCATAAAATGGTTATAATTAGACATTTGGCTTCTTCTTCTCCTTCTACTACTACTACTACTACTTTAGCTCTACTTCTTTCCGTTCTCTTTTTTTTCTCTCTCTGTTTGCTGCTCAAAAATTGAACGAGAAGACTCCTCTGTGAAGTTCGCCGCCAATCCATTTACAACAATATATACATGTGAGCGTAATGCATGTCATTTTCTCTTGGAGGAACGCAAGTCCGCCGGATCGTACTTACCATATAGTATTATATGCACCCAACACACGGTTATTTAAGCAAGACATAACTACATAATGGCAAGTATATCAGGATCGACAGGAATGGACGAAAAAAAGATGAGAAGCGTGCATACTATTAAATTGACGCATTGGCCCATCCAATTCCTTCAATCTACCCCACAATGAGATGTGAACACACAATTCAATCCATGCATGCATATGCTTGTTTACGCTTCAGCGCTCCTTCATTCATTACCCCATCCTAACTAGCATGTCTCTAGTTTTTTTTCCTTAGTTTTTTCTCATCTTCTCTATATAATAACTACTACAAAAAGAATTTTTCCCTTTATACCTCTACTACTTACATCTCTATATATAACAACTGCGATAAGCCTACTTGTAGTAGGCAGTATGTGGAAATTCTAAGGAAGTCCATAGCTCCGGAATGAAGCAAAGTATATTAACTGCAGATACTTCATATTTCCTGACATCGTCGCTCCTTAATTAGAATAAGGAACAATCACCTTTGTACGCTCTACAAAAGTTGCTATTCCTGATTAAAGCTGGCAAAAGAAATTTTTCCCAGTCCAATCAACCACGCCAGGAGTTTAGGCTTTTAAGTCGAACTTTCATCATGAGGAAATATTTGATTCATTCTCTTAATGCAAATTCAAGAGACAGAGAGAGAGAGAGAGAGGGAGAGTAGACGAAACGTAGGAGGTGAAGGAATAGATCATTGTCGATGATATAGTCTTGCATATAAATGCAAGGGTACATTCTACGTTTCATTTCCCTTCTCTCTCCCTTTGTTTTCCTCCCTTCTTTCTTCTGTCTTAGAAAAATATTAAAAGGAGAGAAGAAATGAAGTAGTTGTTCTTAAAGGAAGAATGTTATCAAATGAACGAAATGATATAGCAATATTGTTATTTAAGTTGATGGGAGTTTGGATATTCATGCCATTATTATTTCCCTCTCTCTTGAGTAGCAGTACTTACTCTTATCTATGGATTCTATACACTACTCCCTTGTGTGTTCCCTTCCAAGGCTTTTGTCTCTGGAGCATTCTCTGCATCCATCTGCATATATATGAAGTTAAAATCAAATGTGTTTAGCAGTACAAACGTTGTTTTTCCAATTTTATTGTTATCTCCATAGCTATCATTTCTTGGAAGAAACCAGACAAATGGTTTGTTGTTCTAGAAATTCTTTCAACCCAGCCTATACTATAATATCAACGAGGAAGTGACTGCTCTCCAAGTCTTCAAGACACAACAAAAGCCATTCAAGTGTAAATTAATTTTGATAAGGACAATATTTTTATGAAAAGTCCTCGTCCTCAGACACAGCTTCATGATAACCATTAGTATAGCTGTCAAAAAAGTAACACACTTGAACAAGGAATATGGAAATAAATCATTACTGCCTCCATCCTTAGACCCACATTTAGCCAACCACCACCATCCTTCCCACCCGGACTATAATATAATTACCTGTCCTCTGGCTATGAAAACTCAGGGTAAATATATATGGTAAACATGAACACGTAGCAAGTAAATATTAATATAATAAGAAAAAAATCACGTTACCCCCTTGTATCCCGTATGACAAACTTATTCCGCTACAACTGGATTTTCGCTCATTCAGAATTTAACTACAAGGTTGAACATGATGATTAACCTTGACTCCTTGATAGTATTTAAAGGTATGGGTACTTTGATGCCACTAGTCTTTTCCCTCATCCACAATATTATTATACTAATGATTGTAAGTTTTTTGATCAGTTCTTCTTTTTCGAATTATTATACGTTTCCACCAGTCATAATAACTATTACAGTATTGTTCCAAATTATCCCTTGAGAATTGTTCCAGTCAATAATGATCCCGAGAAAGATTCTTTTCTTGGACTATTTTCCATATGTATTTTTCCTATGACCTGAGATTGTCCCTGTAGTAACAATGATGATTTTTTTACAGAGCCGGTAAAAATACAAGTGTCATTAAAGTTTGGCACGAGTCAATCGGTAAGATATCGAGGGTATCCAAGGGAGGAGAAGGTAAGACTTGTGACTTGGCAATCATATATTATCATGTCATGGAGCTAAAACATTTTTCCACTTGAAAAACTGGTTTTATACCGATATTTTATGCACGTATAGTCACACAGTCCAAATTTCAAAGGGTATTTCAGGTTTTACCAGTCAATCCTATGAAAACACGATTTCACCTTATGTGAATAGTCTCTCACCCGTTTCCTTCAACTTCGTTGCACACGCTGAGTCTCTCTCTCTCTCTCTCTTTTTCTTTCCCTATCTTTACAACCAAGTTAAACTTGTTCCCTTCAAACAACTACCAACACAAAACATGACATACATCTCCTTCTCCATGGTTTAAAGTTTCAATTTCTCCTTTAACTCCGTTTCCGCTTCCACTATAGAATATATAAATGCGGATATTCTCAATAGCACATATGTAACAATCAGTGTCTGTATATATTACTCTGAGAGAAGAAATCACTCAACGTATTTGTCATCTGATCGCCCAAGTATAATGTCCAAACAACTCTCTTTTATTTTTTATTTTTATCTCACATAATAACAATCACCTGACAGTCACTTTAAGTTCCTATGAGTTTTTCCCGCATTCTTGATTTTTTTAAAGTTCCTCTACAGCACAATGATTCACTTGACTTTGTCCTATTTGAAAACTCCACGGATTTTATTTTCTATTAGATAATTTTTTTAAGGGAGTCTAATAACCTTTTTTTTTATCTACCGAGTCCAAGTTAAGTTTAATGGGAAACTGATTGATTTATCTCTGATTATCTCTGATTAGTGATTCACTTTTTCTTGAGGAATGAGGAGGAGACCTTCACCCGCACTTGTGGCTTATGGACACTTGACTTTGAAATGAGACGAAGAGAAAAGCTTTTCTATGTAGTTACTCGCCTTCAATCAGAGAAGGAGCAGCAGGTGAAAACGTTTTGGACGAGCTTTAGATATATATACTTTGTTCAGGCGTACTTTTTTTTTTTACTTGATATTTACTTTTTTCCCACGTTCCAACTAAAGACCAAAGCTTTGTCGACTTGTGTGGTGTATAGTCTAAAGGTGATGTGAGGATGATTGTTGACGAAATGGGTGGGAAAAAATCAAGTGATTGGAGAAGCGTAGATAGAGGTGTGTGAGAGAACGTAGAAGACTAGGAACTTGAAGAGAATATGGTGTTGTGGAAACAAGCCGGTATAGCGACTGCTGACAAGATGCTGTCTCTCGGTCTACTATCATATGAGCGTGTATCTATTTTCCTAGGAGCACTGATCTGTTTGTCTGCGTTGGAAAAAGAAAGATGTTAGAGGAGGAATAGGGAGTGAATGTGTGAAGTACTTGTTGTAGCAGGGAGAAACATTGAGAAGACAACAGGAGGAAAGGATAAAGGGATCTGCGCAGAGAATAGAATGAGAAGAGAGAGAGAGAGAGAGAGAGAGAGAGAAGAGAGAGGATCGTAGGAGAAGGCTGTTCTCCAGGCTGGCACTCGACTACGAGACCAGCCTTACAACCAATACTATAGCCCGTCGTCTACACGCAACACTGCAGCCAATGTCTTCAGCCGTGTCTTCTCTGAACCAATCCTACGGAACCACCGACACAAAGGCTATTGTCTTCCGTGAACAATACTTCCACCGACTCTTTGTCATGCCATCCTCTACCCAATCGCTGCTCGACTTTCAAATACTATTCCACCTCAGTTCTCCTCTCACAATTCTCACCTGTGCTCCGACCAATCCCATCCTATTTACTTCCCTACTCCTATCACTATCCTTGAATCACTATTGTGTAGCATGTGCACTCTCACCTGCAACAGTCTAGCTTTTTCATGATATTATCTGGATATATTTTCCCAACTTGACTCTGTCCCTTTAAATGTAACGTTGTAAGGGGCATGATGAAAATTTAAAATAAATACGTAATTAATACGTATCCCTTGAATTCAAATCACTATTTCTACTCTGCATGGGATGAACCCTCCTTTATTTTAGGCATTCTAATCTATATGTGTGTTCTTCATATGTATATAGGCAAGTGTATGTATGGACAAGAAATGAGATAAAAAGGTTTTTTAATTATAAATATTTCAAATGTTTCTTTGTAACTTATTCCCTTTCTATTCCGAGAAGACAATAGACATTCGTGGTGGGGGGGCTGGTGTCTGGGAATTTTTTGAACAAACGTTTTGTTTAACAATAATGATGAATGTAGGAGGCGCCAAGATCGGAGAATTTAATAAGGAACGTTTTGAATTTTTTGCACAAATATCTATTGATATACACTTGAACATGTATTGGGAAATTGCAAATCCTTTAGCTTGCAGCAGGAACTATACTATGGCACACGCACGTGGTGCACCATACGCATAATGATGAAACAGAGCAAATCCCAAGACTCATCTTTGTGACTGCAAGGCCCTTCAGTATACTAAAAGGAAGGATTCCTGCTGGGGCGACTGTTATAAGAAACCTTCCATGCTCGCTGTGGCTCTTACGCCTCCTTTAAGCAAATATATATTCGTGCACGTGTGTACATATGTTTTTTCATCTGCTAGCAGAAGAGAATGAGTTAAAATCCATAATTTTCCAGTTACAGATTTCTACTACCTCAGAAGATTTCTATCTCTGTTTTTTAAAATATTTTTTTTACAAATATTTTCAGACCTCTTCTATATTAAAGTGTAATTTTAATGAACAATCCTTGTTAATTTTTTTAACTTTGAACATATTATTATGCTCGTACTCAATGCTTTTTCCTTTCATTCATACCATTGTTTTTAACTTTGTAGTTTTCTAGAACTTTCTTATCTCTGTAAGATTTAAAGGACAGAAATCATTTTACTACACGTGACGACTATACAAGCTAAGACTGCGTTTGTTTGACTACGTTATACACCAAGTTCAATGAAAAATGATAGCAATACATTAATTTGAATCCTTTTTTTCTTCTTTTACTTCTTGATATTTGTGTTTATAAGACTCGCTTCCCATGAGCATTGGTGATTTATTAGGATTTGGTAGCTACTCAATAATTCATGCATTTATGATGATAAGCGATATTATCTTCATTAAAGCTTGTATGCATAATAAATAATGGTGTCTGTAATATCGTGTATAGGACTGGAGATTTGATGTTTCCACGCAGTATTTTATACGGATTATTATTATTACTTGGAAAAATACGTCAAGTTTGCAAATCTAATGTTCGTCCATAATGTGTTCTTGTCTTGGATATTAAGTAAAAAAAAAAAAAAAAAAAGCTCTTTTCACTGGTGTGATCTGGATTATAAATTTACATAGCTTTATTGTATAAACCCTTAAGCCAATCTAAACAAAAAGTCTCCGCATCTCCTATCTTAGAAACGTGATGATTGTCGTTTTATAAAAATACTATAGGATAGAATTCCCCTCTATTACCATTTCATGAACAACAAAGCTTAAGGTACTCAAAATCATAGTAATTTACTTACATTCTAGAAATAAGGGTTGACAGACCTTTTTTTGCAGTTTTCAGTTGAGTTAGGAAAACACACGCCAAGTCAATATATTAGCATCATGCGTTTGTACAGTAGAAGTGTTTGTGTTTTTTTGGGGGGGAAAGCAATAAAGCAATAATTTATCCCAGAAGATTGTGTTAGGTGCATTTTTTATAAGCACTCCTTCTCCTACCACCATATACATGAGAGTAAGGATGAAGTGTGCGTGCGTACTGATGGACCATGAGATGAGACTGACTATTATATTGGAAGTTGTACTCACGCTTCTACTATACTTCTACTGCCACTATCTATACTATTACCATTCTACTCCTCCTGTGAATTTCTCCGTATTGGAAACATAGCTTGTCTTCTACCTACAAAAAACTGTAGAAAGTTCCAGCCATTTGCCACATTTTGAAATTTACTAGAAACCAAGAAATTGAATTGGCATTTATTCTATGGAACTATGTTGAGTATAGACAGTTACTTTAGAAATTCTTGAGCATGCAAACTTTGTAGGGTTGAGAATCTACAGTAATTTGAAGGATTTATCAGGAGTGGCTGTGTAGATGGTTCATGACTCATCCGCACAATGTCTACAGTTTTTCCAGCTAGACTCGAACCTATGATTGGGAATGGATAGTTTTCCAATAAGGTTAATGGAAACTATCAAAGGGTTGATAAATCTTTCAATATTTCAGGGGAACTATGAAGACACCTCACATCACATTATTTCTCTGTCTGTACCTCGTCTTTCTTCATGAGAGCTATGTATGTACTAATGGCTGGAAGGGAAGCCAGGGTGATATGATCATCATTTCCATAGCATTCTCTCCGCGCATTTGTATCATTTATAGAGTTGAAAAAAAAGTGTGGTAGGCGGGAGATTCAAGTTATGGAAGAAAATGTGCCTTCTTTCTTGGATGATCCTGTTTGGTGGTGGTACTTGTGGTACACAAGTATTAAGTGCATGAGTATAACAGTGCACAGAGAAGCATACATTTGAAGGGGGGGAAGATTAAGCATGAAACGTTTCCTCTCTTCTTCTCTATGCTCCATTATGGGCATTGGTATCTCAAGGGTCTTATTTATTCTGGCTCTCGATTGACTCTTATTTTCACATCTAGCTCCTCCGTTACAGTACGTTATATACCAACACATACACTATATGCAGTAATGTACAAGTCGGACCGCTACAAATAAATATTACAATGCACCACTCCTACACTTTCCTCCATATGTCTGTCTTTATTGGAAAGGGTAAAAAATGAGCTTTGGAATAACAAAGTTATTGGGAAAAATTGTTTTCCCTTAAAAGTTACGGTGTGGATATTTTTTCCAAATTGTATTTACAGTCAATTTATAAAATTCTTACATTAAGTCTAAATTTACTACCACATCCCGCAGAGTCTCATAAAATACAGGGTTTTACTCCTTGGCAACTTTTACAATATATTGTTTCCTGTGTGCAAGCTCTTCCCACGAGCACTCCTTCAATTCTCATGTTCATGTGTATCTTTACATACACGTATTTTCCTACAAAGCATAACTTGACGTAGAACTAAAGAGAACTTGAAAAAATCCACACTCATTTATAAAATAAATATTCATTGTAATTAATAAGGAGTGCCATAAAGAATGCAAGGGCACAAGAGTAGGTATTGAAAATGTGCCCTGATTATATGATCCGTACATAAAAGGAGGAAGAAGAAGGTTGACAAAAATAATGGGAAACACGTGCGGGATAATTATTATGATGAAAAACATGTTTTCTCTTTGGAAAAGTCTACTTTATCATATGCATACGTATAATTATATGTATTATGCATAAATATTTACATAAGTATATATATTATATGAGAGAAAAAGACTCCATGCCCGTACTGAGTGAACGAGCTAAAAGTTGACAATTAATAACAAGAGGTAAGAAATAAGCGAGTGGTAATAGGAGGGAACTACTCGTACCTCTTCCCTGTTCCCTAACTATATACACAAGGAGAAAGGGCTAGAGTGAGAGAGAGAGAGAGAGAGAGAGAGAGAGTCAGAAGCTCGGATTTCAATGGATAATAGGTGAACTCTCCATGTAAATAATTGTTGTTTGAGCTCTTTATTGTGTGACCCGAGCTGTTTCCCTTACTCTACATTTCAATGGTTGTTTTCCCCAACTAGTGTTCTTCTGTACACTTCTGCACAAGTTTGTGGTTGATGTCAAGTGATTTTTATCGTAGGATCGTCATATAATAACAGAGACGAGAGAACTGGCAAAGTTTATTTTATCCCGCATCGACATCCCGTTAGATATTCATAGTCTGTCGTAGAAGAATGAACCAACTTTGAAAAAAACTGGAAGAGAGGAAAAAGCAAGAGAGAGAGATGTGAGAGAATGAAGCCAGCTTCTCTCTTCCCCCCCTCTTCTCTCGTCCGTCTCAATGGATTTTTTGGCAAACAATGGAAAGCGCACGTTGGTCTAACACAACACGGGAGGAAAAATTCTCTCTTGTAAAAACGAGAGAGAGAGAGAGAAATCAAACCTCTTGACTTTTACACAAGCTCGTTAGCGCTATATAAGCCATTTTTAATGAGATCATCCAAAAGAAAGTGAAAGAATTTGTGAGATTTGTACAATATTTTACTAAGCGTGTCTGCCAAACCAATAATGGAGGTCGATTGATAAGAAGAGAATGCACTACCGCCTCGTTATTTCAATGGTTTATGTAATTATAATCTTTCCCACAATAATAATAGAAGTGGTTCCTTTTATACACAACTATTATCCCATGACTATCTCAGGACTCCTCACTATGTTATAGGACACTACACAATGTTATAAATGCATAATTATGAAGTGAGCTTCTCTGACTCCTACAATAAGCATGAAATGTATCGTCGGCTAAATTCAAAAAGCATCTATTTCCCCAAATGTTCCCCACAAGGTTAAGGGGAGTTTTTAGCCCCTTTTGCATTTTTAGGCGGGGTTAAAAAAGATAACTAGACTCTACTCTTTCCGTAGTATCTTCGTGGTTTAAAACAGTGGAAATTAAATTTAGTGGGAAAAAGAATATTTTCTGGGCATGTTTTTATTTTCTCTTCATGATATTTTTTGAGCAGAAAACTAATTCAAGTATATTACTTGGACTAAAATGAAAAATCTACGCTTGCATATAAGTGATCAGGTTGTTTTGGAAACCTTCCACTTCCGTGCCCATGACCACTGCGAGTACTTGTACAGTCACTTCCAAGTCCTTTATTATGCATGGATTCCAATTGCGGTCGAATGACTCCAATTTTTGCATCTCTCTTTCTCTACCCTGAGACCCATTGATAGAAATAGTCTGCTCAGGCATATTTTACTTTCCCGTGTTTCATCACGGAGTCCGACTACCAAATACCCAGCCGAAGCTAGCTACTTGCTATTAAAAATATAAAAAAATGATTCAGTATCCATCCTGTAGCTCCTCAAAATGTACTTTTGTATGACCACTCGTTCTCATTCTTCTAAACTTATTAAAAAAAATATTTCCCTCAATATCAGGAGGCACTTGTATAACTCAACGGCTTCCCCCTTCCTTTTCTTCTTGATTCCCTCAATAGTATTTCTCTCTCCCATTCTAATTTACTCAGTTGGACGTTCTAGCACAGGTTGTTATCAATCCATAGTTTTTCCGTTGCCAAACAAGCGTCTTTTCAGGCGTGACTCTCAAATATTACTCACTCACTCAGTACTCAAATAATATACATATATTCAACCTTACTTTAATTCCCCCAATAAGAACATTCATTAAATTTTCCTTTACACTTCACAGCCATACATGAGAGAGATAGAATCCGAATAATTGTATTCCTCACAAACAAGTCTACGATCATTAAAATTCTATGAGAAATACCAAATTACGTTAGTTATTTCCTTGTTGCAGTAATTATTTTAAAAATATGTACAACACAATTGTTTTTCTTATCTCTCCCCTAATTTTTTTTAAATTTACAAAATAAACTTAAGCAACGGAAATTCCACAGACGCTTGTTCTTTTAGCCAAAAATTCTTAACCCCTTAATTATGATCAGTTCATTTGTAAGTGCAGTGTCTCGGGTAGTACTAAATTAGTGTATTGTATAACTAAATATAGAGGTCAGGTTATTAAACCAAAACAACTTTTACTCATTGTCAGCTGTAAATAGTTAGATAATGAGGTAGGAAAATTATACTTTTATATTTTTGCAGCAAGCAAAATTGTATATTAAGGCGACTGTGGTAGAAAAACTAGGATCCACGATACTCTAGCTCCAAAGGGCTAAAAGTGTGATATAATTCCTTTACACAAAGGATAAATGTACATCCAGGAAAACTAGAGAACTACTATAGAGAGTATGGGAGCGAATACTTTAGTCTGTGAAAACTGTGAAAGTAGCAACTGGAACTACCACATTCCCAGGTCCTGGGTTGAAATAATGTATAGTAATAGATATGTATAACATGGTGCAAGTGTGGAGACTAGACTTGGGTGTATGTCCATAATATATGTGTGACTAGATGGTATGCGATGTTTTGTGTAGCCGGGTGGAGTGGAGGTGTACCTTCATGTGTAAATACTTGTTCGCTTGCCACGCATCGTTCCAGCCGAGGTCGTACAATCCTTTAATTCGAGAAGGGAAGCAATTCAAGTGTTTTGCCATTTACACATTCCATTTGGCTTCTCTTTCTCATTAGAGAATAATTTAATACTTTATGCCAATTATGTGAGCAACTTTGAACCTCTTTTGACCTCATGCGAATGCGTATATAGGCCCCATTACAAGGAGCTTTTGGGGGACTAGGTTGTTGTTTTCATAGTTTTTAATACTCGTGAAAATAAGCATTTCCCTCTCTATTATGTCCTCTCCCATTACTATCACAGGGTTTGATATGATTTCCATACTTTGCTTAGCAGTGCAGTGGCAGTGTATATAGGAACCTGCCTCCTAGGACTACCTAATTAATTGTGTTTCCCTCATGTCAAAGTGTATATTCCATACTCCGTTTCCTCCTCAGACACTATAGAGTCTTATTTATATGTGCCTAATGGCGATTGTGACGCTCCTTGTCTAATTGTAACATTTTTGACTTGACATAAATTCCCTCTCTTCTAACTTCCACCATGTACATTTTGTATTTAAACTTGCACCACTCCGTAATGAAGGGAGTAAAGGTCTAAATTCTGCTAAATTTTCACTCAATTTACATAAAATATCTGCCTTTTTAAAATTCTTGCAAAATTAAAAGAAAATCTCACTCTCACTTACTTATGGTATGGGAGAGCCATGGAAAGTCTCATGACAAGGTAGGCTTCCATACATGCGAAGCCAGCATATAATATAGGAAAGGACTATATCAAGTGGGTTTTTGTGATGGTTGGGAAAAGGTGAAGAGAGTATCCACACGTAATAGTTTCAAGTGCTTAGAACGTGTGCAGACAGGCCCACTTGTGAAAATACCTTGTGAACACTGACTTTTTAATGTGTTACTTCTACTGCTACTACCACTACTCATTCATTTCAAACTTTTTTTTTCTTCTCCTCACTTGATTCATGATGTAATTGCATGGTTATGCTCCTGCCATTTGGCTACATACTTTGAAGGATCTATTCCGCAAAGTAATTGTACTGATAATTATTTTAAAAAACTCTCCTCCAGCTCCCTGTGTACCATAGTGTGTGTCATGGGCTCTTTGATGAATTTCCTAAAGTTGACAATACTTGGGTGCATACTGAAAAGAGTAATCTCCTTTTAGGTAGGAAAAATGAGATATGAGCACAAAATCACAGTGGGTAGGCTGAGGAGAGAGAGAGAGAGAAAGAATGAAAGAAAGAACGAGGGAAAGAGCGTTTAGAAGCATTTTCTCGGAGCAACTTGTAGTAAGTTGAAGTGACAGTGGTACTGTCTATTATGAAATTTCCTATCTTATACCTTTTTCATGCATGAGTATTTTCAAGATGGGTGTATATAGACTGGAGCTATAAAGTTATATGAGTATTTCACAAGAGGTAAAATATTTGATATTTAGTCTCCTGTCACCACAATTTCCTCTGGAACTACGTACTCGTGAATTGAGCAGTGCTCAGTGAACACTTGGCCCTACTTTACCTTCACACAGGTATAGGCTACTTGTTCTCTTGCAGTCGTACTAGTAAAATCTAAGGAATTCTGTAACGTGTACGTAGGATATGTGTGTGTCTGTGGGTATGTGTGAGTACTAGTTGTGTGAGGACGACGTGCTCTGTTTTGTCAACTGTCGGCTGTGCTGTGACTTTGATTTTGTTGCCTTTTCAACCACCTCAGCTCATTTTCCTTTTTCATTTGACATTTCTTTCGGCGGCATTGAGCGCAAGATAGAGAGAGAGAGAGAGAGAGAGAGCAAAAGGAGAAAACCCAATGAAGTTTCTAGACTTCTAGAGTACTTCTCTCTATCTATCCCTACATATGTAGTTGATATAGTACTGGGCTGTCATTCTTATCCACAAGGTTACTTCACTCTAGTACTCCTAACGTGTAGTTTATTATGAGAAACCCAGGAGTTTTTACAGTTGCTTTTTACTTACTTCTACTCTTTTGCCTCATTCCTTTTCTTCCTAAATTGCTATCTGAGTTTGTTGTTATGGAACTTTTACATTTTCAGTCATTGCACTCTCTCATTTCGAGGTGGGTCTTATTTTCTAAATAACTACCTGTCTTTCTCTCACTCTCTTTCTCTCCTTCTCTTCCATCTTTCTCCTTCTTTAAACTTTTACTGGGAAATTTTTCGTTTGAAAAATGCCTTTGGAAATTAACTAGTAAATGTACGGTAAGAGGTCCTCGCTATGTGAGAACATCATCCACTGTCAGCCATGCAAAAGTTTTTAAATACCTTGCAACTCTTGTAAGCAAGTATATATGTAGCTTAGGAATCCCTTGACTAGGGGTGTGTTTTACCAGATATACAAAATTTAAGCATCTCCCTAGTTAACCACTACTTTTGGCACAAAACTTCTCTCCTATTGCATACTTATATTTGTATGCATGTGACATGCTGAGGCATATGTAAATTACATAAAATGAGCTATTTTTAAGGGCTTCTGGGAAATCATTAGGAGGTCTTGCTGCTTGCTCTTTCCTTCCTTGCCCTCCTTATACAATACAATTTCCTTACAAAGTAAAACATTGTTACAAACACGATCATATGATAATTTTAGGGGACACCTGAGCAGGACACAATTCCAGCATCTCATGTAACATCACATTTGTAATTTCTCAGGAAGAGCGTTAAAATTCCAATATGAGAGAGAAAAGAGAGATTGCTGTTAATTTCCCTATTTTACTAGTGGTGTCAGTTTTTCGTATTTCTGGAGTAAAATTTTTCGTGGAGGGGAACGTTGAGATTTACGTTTACATGTGAAGAAGGAAAAAATGAGAGTATGTTAAATAGGAGTGAGTGTTAAAAGGGAATTTGAATGGATTTGATTTCTTTCGGCTCAGCCTTTTCCAAGAGACTGTTTGTATGTGGCTGAAGTGAGAGAGAGAGAGAAGCGAAAGGCGAACAAGAGGAAATTTAAATGTAAAAAGCATAATAAGGTTGATAATGACATGTGTAGCCTTTTGGAAATGAAAAAAAAAAGATTTTAGTTTAATACAGTTTGGAGGAAGTGTGGAGGGAGCTGTCAAGCGGGGAGAATGACGATAGTCGTCGATATGGGATGGAGAAAGCAAAGAGAGAAGAACAGAGAAGCTGTTTCTCAAACTACTATACATTTGGAGCAGATTGAGAGGCAAAGGTGATTCCTGGAGAAGATGCCGTGTGTGTGTATATAGTTAAAGAGGGTGTCAAGTGTGAGTGTACTTAGACTTTTGGGATATGGAAGGACGGGTTAATGTGATCAGAGCGAGAGTGTGAATGGAGTTGAGATTAAATGGAGACAAGTAGAGGAGGGCTTTGGATTCATAATAGCTGGGGTATAATACGCTTGTAGTCTCCATGCGATACATTTAGAGAGCCGAAAAGGAAGGGCATTTTTGTCATGGAGCTACAATTGTGTTCATTCATGTTGGTCGGGCCAAATAACGTCACGGAATGATGGGTGCAACCAAGTAAAATGTTTGTCAATAGAATTTGGTAATGTTGCAAGTCATTAATCATTCCCTAGCATGTCTCCTCTCTTCTATCTTTCTCTCTCTCTCTCTCTCTCTCACACACACACACACATTCTCTCTTGGTCGCCGTACCGTATAGTCTCAATCTTCAGCTCAGTTTGTGCCTCTAAAAGTTCACACCACTTTATCCACCAAAGGAACTTTAAACTGTAATCTACATGCAATTGCGAGCTGATGCATATTCTACAGTATGAAAATTTCAACTCAAATTACTATTCTGAGCTCTAAACCGTTCTTCAATTCCCAATCGCCTTCTCTCTGCCCTGGCTCTTCCTAAAATGTTACCATGTTGGAGGAAGAAGGAGAGTGAGTGTGTACATATGGGGCGCACTAATACCTTCATCATGTACATTTCTACAGGGCTTTAACTCTTGGGCATAAATCCCTACCATTAAATCCGTATCCTTATCCTCTCGTGCGCTGTCCCACTACTTAATTCCTGTGTGGAGTAAATCCTTGCGTTTTATCACTACTCAAGTGTACCGACACTTGATGTGTTTTCCTTTTATTTCTTTTATTTAAAATTTAAGTACTTTGATTTCATCTTTCACTCGACTTTTTTTCGCCTCTCCTTTGCCCATACTCTTCACACTCACTACCAGTTCATTACTCAACTTCCAACTCCAAATTTGCGCAATTAGTGCTTCAATTAGATTTTTGAAAACTTCCTTTACAATTCCTATATAATGTCTTGTTGTTTCTTTTCTATATATTCTCTATCTTTTCCAGTTCTGTAAATCTTGTCGGGGTTTTTTACTCTCTCTCTCTCTCTCGCTCTCTCTCTTTGTCGCTAACTATGAGCTGGAATTGGAATATCTGGATGAAAAAATTGTAATATACTGTAACATTTTGCCTTGGTTAAATAATCATACAGGGAATTGTTACTACATAGACACATTTATACACATAACACCATCAGTGCAGCAACAGCATAGGTGTAGAATGGTTCTATATATCTGGTTCTGAATATCTCTAGCCTTGGTTGGATATTCCAGAGCCTCCTCTTTTCACATAGTATTTCATATTCGATTAACCCTTTCGAGTCTTTAGTTTTTGTTCCATGAGAGGAGGGCATTGAGAAGAGTAATAAAGCTGGGATGGACAAATATGCATATGTACTTAATATGCGTTGCATATATTATGCATGCAATTTTCAAAGGCATGTATATATTCAAAGGTGGAGGACAGAGCATGGACAATTGTCAATGGAGGCATAACAATTGGAGAAGAATAACTCACTAGTTTTTTTTCGACCATGCCCGTCAGAGACACATATTTTGTTGAAATGTCAAATGGGATGAAAAAATCCTGTCACTATTCTTATTCTTTCATATATATGCTTACTTAGATATGCATAGTGTCATCCCCATTTGATTTTTTCCAAGACTTAAATAAATCTCATCAGAATCGGTTTACGTGTCACTTGGCTCGTACATTGAAAAAGAAATATTATAGTAATTATATGAATAAATCCCATGTACGACAAGTGTTCTACATAGTGGAAGGAGGAAGAAAAATAGAAAGGGAACAATCCATTTGGTTACAAGACAAAAAGACCCATGGAGGTGAATGTAATTTCTACTCATTTCAATACATAGAATCATAAATAATGGTGCTAGAGGAAGGAGCAAGAGAAGAGAAGACGACGCGAGATAGAACAAGTCGACAAGAAAGACAAACAAAACAAAGGTGGACGTTAGCTATAAACAATCCACTTGGAGGAACACCTCTATGCCCAACTTTTTCTTCTTTTGCCTGACAATTAATGTAGGCATCTTAACTATAAAGGCTAAGATAAAAGTAACTGGCTTTGATCTCTCCTCTTATTTTTTTATTCATCTCTCTCTCTCTCCTTCTCTTAATAATGATTCGACAGTTGAAACTGGTAACAAAAAGTTTCTTCGTCATCCCACCTGGTCCACCAATATAATAAGTACTATAACAATGTCATGTTGTAGTAGAAGGGAAGAGATGTGACAAAGAGCTATACACACACAATGTCTCAAGACTCACAATCAGTGCTAATCTCTTGAATTTACCTATGTGTAAATACTTTATCATGGGTTGATACTTTATCATGGGTGGAGTGTAGTTGTAGCAGTAGTATTTTTAACGCTATTTTCATTCCTCCAAATATATTTGTAATAAAATGATGGGGGTAAATTCATGAAATTTTTCTACACACACACACACAAAAAACTCCTGTTTGAGCACAGACTATTATTAGCTTACTTGGAAAGGGTGGATTTAGTTGCGTAAGGAGGGAGACAAGAACGTGGGAAAGATGTGAGAGAGAATTGCAAAAATCCTCAATTACAGCCACCGTTTGAAGGATGAGCTTCATCCTTTTGAGTACTTGATGTTTTCTTGATAGGTAAATAATGTTAATTATTATTGCGACTGTATGTATACATAGCTACATATACACTACATAGAAACGTGAGAAAATTTTAATGCATTCTTTTCTCCCTTCTATTACATAAATAATCGCAAATAATAAAATAGCAAAAATATGTTGGTGTCAGGTGGGCAAGGGGGAGCTTGTAGAAGTCGGAAGCATTGCAATGTGAACGAATGTGAAGGAACGAAAGAAGGAGGACTCTTTTGAATTTCCTTTTATTTACCTATTACTGTGCATAGGGAAACAGCTACTTGAGCCTATCCTGAGATGCACAATGCAAGGGAAGGCACTTATGCTTATTAAAGTACATACACAACATACACACAAGTCTATCCAATGCTATAGAGAGGATTAAGGGGAGATCGACAGTGCATGAGGAATGGGCATGAGTCCAAGGAAAAGGGCTGATTGTTCAAGTGAGTCATTAAGGAAAAAGTAGAGGAGTGTTTTCCATGGATGAGATGGGAATCGAAGTGGATTATTCCCAAGCATCCTCTCTCTCTCTCTCTCTTCTCTCACTCAGTCAGTCAGCTCATAGGAAAGCTACCTATCCTATAGGTACATTGCACCAGTTGAGGGTTGAAAATGTGCACACCACCGTCCCATTTAACTCTACTTGCTTGTTCTTCTATGTTGTGGTGGAAGTTGAAGTAAATAAATAGGAAAACAGGCTGAAAAGCAAGTAAGTAGAGGAATAAGCAAACATCGAGGAGAAATTCACATGTGGAATATAAGGGAAATCCAGAATGCTTTTTCACTTGGCCTATCCATCAAACTTGCAGTACCATTCATTTTCACCCGTGACAACTTTACTCAATCCGTCTGTATGTAATTACACGGATACATATATATATATATATATATATATGTAGACACTCGTATATATCTACACAGTCGAAGGGAAGTGAAGCAGTAGAAATAAGCAGCTGAAGAATTGTAGAAGCAAGCCTATGTGTTGCCCTTACCATTCCCATCTCAAGGTCCAAAATTTTCGCATCAGTCTTGTATCATCCGAAAATTCCTCTGTGAATGTTCACAGTAGTTTTAAGATGCTCCCTTTTTGTTCAAGTAGATAGGAAAAATAAGTAAATTCCTCCTCTTGAGTCCTAAAATTAACACTTCGAGCTTTCACAATTCCAAACTACTCGAATAGCCCAGAATTTCGAAATCGTAAGAATTGCTTACACCAACAAAACAATGGTTGAAGCTTCAAAATACTTATCATCCGAGATTTAAAAAAAACAACGATTTTAGCATGTAAGGTCCAGTCCTTTTCAAAGACCCCAGTACATATTTGTAGGTACGAGAAAGTTGGAAATATTGGTTCCAGCCGTGGTCTAAGCTTGAAGCTGGAAACTCTACCCCGGAGCTACTGTCGAGGATAAAATGACAGTGAAAATAACATTATTTCCTTGTGAAAAGTTTAATTTAATCAAATTGTGTACATTATGTGTGGAGAAGATCAAGGTTCATTTTCAAGTTCCTATAATAGTAATTTTAAGGATGATGGGTACAGGAAGGGTGCATATATACTGCTTGGCAGTTGAAGGGATAAGATTGCTATGATCCGCTTTTTTTGTTGCGGAAAAAATCCATTGCCAGCAAATCCGAATGTCATAGGAAAATATGATCACACTTGAAATGATAATCACGTAAAGTCTAATGTAGACATTTGCAGGACGTGCGGACATACAATGGTAGAGCATTGTACATATAGTAGCTCTGGGTCTCTAAACTCCGGCTCATTCATTCCTTCTATACTTTAGCGTGAGCAAAAGAAGAAAAAGAGATGGAAGAACGGTGGCAGAAGAAGAGGAGAGAACAAAACGTGACATCAGCAAATTTTTATCTGGGCAATATTCCTCTCTGTATAGATACATTTACATACACACGCACACAATACCTAATGTGATGAAAGAGACCAGGCTCTTCCTATGCACGCCATATAAAACCATCTTGTCCTGCCAAACGACTTTGTCTTTATTTTCAGTTCACCACCAGCTCCTTCATCCCGTAACTATATAAGCAAGGAAGAGGATCTGCTATTAACTAACTATAAGGATTTGCCATCACAATGGCAGGCCTCAACTAAAATAGCCATTATGATTATTCTACCTACCATCCCTAATGTAATGACTATTACATATTGTCCAAGTGTTTCACCTCTTTCACACCATACTCCCTCCTCATGACAATTTTGCTATGATAAGGTCTTCTCTAGCTCTCCTCATTGTTCATGTATGTACAAATAGGGAAATGAGGCTTTTCAACTTCACGACTACTTTATCTCCCAAACTATAGAGCATTGTCTGCTCCGCACATTTCCAATAGACATTTTATCATTGTGTACTTACTCATTATAAATTTCCAACAACTCTATAAAAGTAACAACAGTCACAATAATAATGGGCAGAAGAAAAAAAATCCTCAGAAAACCAAGACAAACTGATTACTTGCATGTGTAGCGTACCTCTCTTCCTCCTCTCTTTTTTCTCATTTTCTGTTTATTTCTATGGAGGAGAATAAAGGGAGATTGCGAATTCATTGAACTTTCCTCTATACTTGAATTATGAATTAAATTTGAGTGGAGAGTTGTTCCTGCTGCAACATACATAATATATAATTATGGTATAAGAATATTATTTGTATGTTGTAGCTTCATAAAATGACAGCCTTTTCATTGTTTCTTTTGTGAATAGCTCCGCGTCTACTATGGCTAAGTTGTAATAGTAATTGTAAAAGGAGAGTAGAGATCATCAAAAAATTTGTAATTTAGCCACAAATAATGTGACCGAGGAGAGTGTCAATCGTGTCAAAGGCCTGGATGATGGATCGCATGGTGAACAATGCCCCACGTACATAAATTTCCTCTGATTACCTTCCTTCACCATAGTAAATATAGATGTTTCCTTCATGCTTTCCTTTTGCTCCGTGGCCATATCCCTCCAAGTTACACTTATATACTTCTCATTTGCTTTGTATGTATATGAGAGAAATGTCGCCCAACAAATTACATTGAGCAACGGATCCAAGGGACTTGTTTATATTTCTTGTATGTATAGTATAGAAACAAGGCCCATACATTTATATACCTACTATTTTGTGTGGTAAGGAACAATTTCCACAGTTCATAAACTTCAAGTACATGAATGACTGAAGAGACCATATTGGTAGTCATGCTGTTCAGAGTTGATGCTAAAAATACAGGAAAAATAGAGAGAGAGAGAGTGAGAGAGAGGAAACCCCCACTTAGTTTAGTTGGAAGGGAAAAAAGAAAAGAAAAAGTTAAAAAATCACCAAAAGGCTAGTCCGTGGCCATATCGGCGTTAGAAAGAGCTTATACATAGTAACACGTGGGCTAACTAAGAAATACAAGGGAAAAGAACATGCAGTTTTTCTCGCATTTATTTGCAACAACCAGGGAAATTCCACCCTTCCGCAAGGGCTCCTTGGCTTGGGAAAGATTTATTCGCAAATATGAATCTGTTTGAAGTACAAGTAAATTACAGTAATGTATCGTGAAGAATAATGAAAACAAGGACAAGAAGAATTGTGGGAATGAGGCACAAATTGCTGGGACTCTCAGCTTTGCTCAAAGTAAACGCAGTAGTAGTAGTAGTAGTTAATAGTAAATCCTTGTAGTTTTATGTCTGTATCTAAAAGCACTCCCATCTTTACACATACACACACATGTACTTACCATGGGAGAGAAGAAACGCTTAAAGCAAATAGCACATCATGTAAGCAACCAAACCCGGGGAAGTAGAGTGAGGAAGAATCCATTTTGATTACGCGACATGAAATGACATAAATAGGATGTGATTACCGCAGACAAGGGATCTGAGGGGAACAATCATCTATATTTTCCTGAATAATTCTCTTTGTAAAGCCCCACATTTGACTCCGTGGGGAATTGAGCAATGGAACAACTCTCTGAGTCCTGGTCCACGTCGTCGACAACAAAGCAAAAACCTACGCTACTTCTAGATACTCCTCACTTACTTGTATAACACCATGTAAGTTAACTGGCAACAGTAGAAAAAGACAAGGACCAAAAACTCTCATCTCTCCCTCAAACCTCATCATGATGCAGAGTAAAAGATGGTAAATGTGTACCTAATGTAAGTATAGCAAGGAAGGGCAATATGGTGACATTATATAAGTAACGAAAAACAGCGAAGCTCCTGCTCAGGAAGTAGAGATACAAAAGGCTTTTAAGCCTCTCTTTACATTAGTTACCAACTGAAAACCGAATATTTAACCAGAAAATGTACCATCCTTCAACCTTGTCTTATGTCATCATTCTCCATCATCCCATCTCTCTTTCTTTCCTCGCCCCAACAACGAAACCAACAAATATTCAGCCACATTTCAACTCATTTAATTATGTTCTTTTAGGAAAATCAAAAGCTTCTCGTCTCCTCAAGGTAGACTCACAAGTTTCTCCTCAAACTATTTTATTTAGCCATCCCATAAAATTTCTCTATAACATTGTTTTGAAAAAAAGTCAAATGATTAAAAAAGGATAATTTTTGAATCTACAGTCATGATTTTCTACTCCCTCTGAATTTCCTATGCGAATGTTTTTCTCTCAAATATGTCGTGTATATACGACAATTTGCTTTAAAACTTTTTTAGATAGGAAAAATAACCAAAGATTTTTAATTATTGACCTGCTGTTAAAAGTAATTAGAAGCTGTGCAGTTTAAATTCACTTTAATAGTTTCCTCCAGCAAAAACTTAATATTTACAGAAAAAATAGTCAAGGACGGTAGATATAGTAGAATAATTATTCTATGTTATTATTGTCAAATAAATAGTAGGAAAAAATATCAACTACTACTTATCCAAGGACTAAAAAAAATGGAAAAAAAGTTAATCAAAAAAGTAATCTAGAAATATTTGTTTGATGAATAACAACGTGTTGTTGACATGTACTTGAAACTTTTACTAGAATTTTTTCCCTTGATTTCTCGAATAAGAAAAAAAATTGGGAGTGCAATGGAGAAAAAAGAGAAAAGAGCGTGTGTGTGGAAGGAATCCCTACCGAGAATCATTTTCCCTCGGATCTATGAGACAAGCAAGAGGCTGTGACTGTGGATTAACATTATTATTAGAGAAGTTGCGTGGAAATGTGCTCTGAAAACATGTATGGATTTTGTTAGAGAGGAAAATAAGACGGAGGGTATAATGAATAAAGGAATCCATAAATAAGAAGACTGTAGGTAATCTCAATCCTGGAGAAGTAGCATGTAATTTCGCTGTGGGAAGGAAGTGGAAGTGGGAAGGAGCTTTAGTTATTATGATGGTGTTGGAGTGAGAGAGAGAGAGAGAGAGAGAAAAGGAGAGAAAAATGATAATAGGAGTGGGGTTATAATTGGGTGCACCTTCTGCAATGATATTATCCAGCTATGAAGGCAATGGCAAGAGCTAAGAAGAGAATTGGTACGTTTGCGGAGGGGAAATGTATTAAGGGGCAGGGGTGGGTACCCTGCCCCAGTATAATGGAAGTTAATGGATAATCTGGTGACACTGCACATTATTACATGGATCTACACTCCTATTGCTGGTTGAGGGAATATCCTTTATAAGAAGCTAGCACAGGGCTATATTAGCTTGGAGAATTGAACGGCTCTATAAGTACCACTAAGTTAGGCGTCGTCCTACATACGTCCAACTTGCAGATGAATTATGAAATGGTGAAAGTAATAATGTGGGAAAGTAAAGAAAGTTGGAGTAGGAATGAAAGAATATTGTATCACTGGAGAGACTCTTGTGTCCTTTTAATCTGTAGGATTAAAAGGGTAGGAAATTGTTACAAGGTGTTAAAGTCGTAGAACTGTCTTTATTCCATGAGGGCTTTCATTTGAGCTCCGGTTATTATTCTGTTGGTATCATCACCCTCCGTACTAGAATATTGCCACTTCGTCTGTTTGTACATATATGTGAAGCAGTTACTTTATCTGCCTCTCTCTCTTTCTCTCACATGCTCATATGTATATACATTACTTTCTTATATATGTACACATATGCATCCATACGAGTTGATACTCCGGCAAAATCATCCGATTCTCTTTATGTCTGCCTCCCTTCATCCATTTCACACATTCACGACTCACTCAAAATACCCACATCATCTTTCATTACGCTAGCCTATATGACTCGACACTGTTCAAGTAAGTGGAGGATACGACCAACAAGGATTTTTTCAAATTATTGACTTATTACAACTATCATCATCGCCACCATTCCGTCCTTCATCCACCATCACCACCGGCATCCGCTCCACAATCAAATAAAAAATGTAACAAATTCTCTTCGAATTGACGGATTAACTCCAGGCGAGTTCCATGACAAGCTTACTAAAATCTCATGTCCTATATAACTATATATATATACTCTTTCCATCTCAATCCCTAACAAGTACCTATGGGCCCTCCTCCAACCAAATGAACCCTGTGAGCCAAACCTGCTAACAATATCAGATTTTTTACAAAATTCTCCTGCCTTCAAATAATTTGCAAAGGACCGCTCATATGGGGAAAATAATTCCAAGATTAAAAACCCAACCCCCTTGAAAAAAACATACTGGAATTGTTTAGAAGTGCTTGAAACTGGCAAAAAACCCAGAGACTCTGTACTCTAGGAGTAGCTTGCGAAACTTGCGCTACCATACAACAGCGTTCAAGAACCTTTGGGATTATTTAATGAAACACAAAATTGAGACTATTAAACCAAAGGTACGAGCCAAATGAACGGAACTGTTTTGAAAAAAGTTACCTCTTTTACGACCCGCTTTTAATGGGGTAAGGTACGCTAGCTCAGGGATATTGGTGACTGTGAAAAGAGTCAGTTAACTACCGCAAATGTCAATGAAAATAAATAACTTTCTGCTATAGGCACAAGAGAATGGTGTAAACAAGTGAGATGGGGGACAGGGAAAAGGATAAGCAATCACAAAAGTTGCAAATAGCTTCTACCCAACACACACACACATACACACACCTTCTCAGGAGGAAAAATACCTAATTTTCTAGAATTTATGACGCAGGCAAAATCCTGCACATTTTCTCTTACCTTTTTCTCTCTTACTACAAGTTCCCATGGACATCCTCCACACCTCAAGTTTACATAAGGGAGAAGCGATTCAGCTCTCTATTTATAATGGGAATAAACGTGAAGGTGTAAAATACAAGAAATAAAATAATCACAAGAAAGGAGCAGTTCGTAGTGATAGTACTAAAACAGTCTCCCCGACTTGGTGAAAGGTAGAGGAAAAAATCACCACCATAACTTGCTTAACTGGCATGTAAAATCCTACGGAGAGGTCGATACAGATGAAAAGAGTTGGAAAAGTATGCAAAAGACGCAAACAAAACCCTTGGAGAGAGTGCCAAAGGCAACAAAGATTGAATAGATCGCACGTGTTTAATTGGTAATTATAGCTAAAGCCAAGGGAAAACTCCGGACTTTACCCCTACTCACACACATACACACACACACTGTGTCTTCTTCCCTACACCACTCTGGCTCACTAATCATAACTCCCATAAAAAACGGAATCAAAGAGCTCATTATCTTTCTCTTCCTCTGGATATGAGCCTGTACTTAATAAACTTCTCCAAATAACTCCTTTATACCTACTCCCAAAATCTACTCCCTGTACTTGACGTGCTAAAATAAGAAATGCAAGGTGCTTACTTAGTAATATCATAAGAGATATTATACAGTAGCTACTACACAACTTGGACCGACAGCAATAATACACATGGGAGAATTTCAAGCTCACAAGCTGATAATAGTGTCACTCTCGACGTTTGTATTACATCATAAGGAGACACAAATTTATTTCGCTCACTTCTCAAGTTTATACTTTTCCCATGCGTTTCCTTACATGTAAAATTCCTATTCTCATCTCAGATTGAACCAACCAAGTAAGCTTTACACTCGTCAATGGTATTTTCTAAACGTACTTCAGAGTTCCTTGGTATGTAGTAAGTAGTAGGGTATGTGTGTGTGTGGTTTTGTCTGTATACAAATAAATATACATTCCAATGTCATTACATACACATACTTATGTACATATTATGTGCAGAGACAAAAGACAAATCTACATACGCACATGTTCCAACTATGTACATACTCCCCATACATGTAGAGAATGTTTGTATGTACAATTGGGATAATACAAGGTACCCCCTGTAGTTGTCCCAATTCCTAGATCAGCTGCACATATGGAACATTTTTCTTGACGTAAATGCAAGTAACTTTCTTCCCGCATCTCTTCCTCTGACCTCACACCACAATCCTATATGCACACCTTAAGATTTCTTTCCATCAACCGTTCCTTCACATTCGGAACGTGTAGATGAGCAATCTAGGAAATCAACGCAATTCAATGTGGCTCCAACCCAGTGACACCCTTGTAGAACTAAAAGCTCTTTACCTCATATCCATCACTACTATCTAATTGCTATTATAGTTGCCACACACCCGTAATTACATATTATATGAGCTTTGCAAAGCAAATAAGAGCCATACTCCAGGAAAATAAGAATAGAGTGAGCGTGGAGATTAAAACTAACGTAATAGTAAAGACACATTTTGATGCAGTACACACGCTCATATCCACAGCCATTGATGCTGAATTCATCAACAACGCAAGCCGTCCTTGAATTTAACCTACATCAAAGCTAACCTTTACAATAGAATTTTTGTAGCACTAGTAATCATTATTGGTATTACTGTAAAAAGAATTTGTAGAAGCCTTCATCATCTCACGGTTTGAACTACCAATGCAATGCAAGTAAATAGGAAACCCCTGTGAAGAAAAACACAAGGGTTGGAAGAATATGGTTGTGGGTTGAAAGTTTAACTTGATGGAAGGAATATATCCAGTAGTGAATAATTATTGTATGCAGTAGTAAAAATATTTATAATAGCCTTCTCTTATGGGAAGGACAACAGGAGAGAGCGGAGTTAGCTAAAAGTGAATCTGTAATTTGGAGTACTTTTACTTTGAGCACTACTCATGCACCTACATGTGAGGCAGAGAGTACAAGGAAAAAGTAACATGTCAGTAGTGCGAGAGAGAGAGAGAGAGAGAGAGAGAATGTGACCGACTGTGCATACAAACAAGAAATAAATAGGGCAGGATTGAAATGGAGCGTATGAGTAAGAGCGTTAGTTGCTCCTTCTCTGTATGCTTTCTGTCTCCATATAATATGCATGCATGAAGTAAAATGGTGGAGGAATTGAGTGAATGAGAGTTTGCTCATATTTAAACTCGTTGTCGTCGTCCTCCTCCTCCTCCTCATCCTCCTTTTCTACAAGAGGAAGATATGAAACACTATAGTGTAAAGACATAAGTAGGAGATAAGAATTCATTTGATGATGGATCACAGTGTCTTTTCTCTTGCCTCTTCTTCCCTTCTCCCTTCAACTCAATGGTCTTAACGGAGTGCAACTATAGCCAACGTTGAGTGGAGGACGTATGGAACAAGAATGTGACAAAGTCCCCAAATCGTTTGACGTCAATGCAATTCCAACCATGATTCATTCTATGTGTCTTTCCTGGATTCTGGCATTCCTTCCATTTCCTTATACTACACTATACTTTCCATTCCCTCTACGTTTCTCCCAACACTTGGTTCTTCTCAGTTTGTTGAAGCGAATATTTTTATCTGTTTTGCATTAGTGAGAATAATTGATGTTAGTGGCTGCTGTGGAGGCATTACAACTAGCTTAGCTACCTTTGGAACAAGAAATAATCCATGCTTGGGAGATAGCACTTGAGAGGTAGGGACGTGAGAATGATAGAGAGAGAGGGGGGATATAGATACTTAGAAGACTAAAGAAAAGATGATATTAGAGGAAATTGTATTAATCTATTTGAGAAAAACAAGTTTTCTCAAATGAGCCCATCCAGTTCTACAGTTGATACTCTACGGCATGGAGTTAGCCAAAGGAATATTTATGTAAACGGATGTTACATTTACTGGTGTACGTTGCGGAACAAAACTGCGGTCTGATCAGATTACACATTATTTGTTCACCAACAGCTGTAGATTTTTTCTTGCAGAAAAATGAACAAGAAATCTTGAGGGTTTTTTCTGTCTCTCCTCATCTCTCCTCTCACTTTGAGTCAAGAAAAAGAATCTGCTCTCAACTCTTTTTGAGGACTAGTAGACTTTATAGGTAGCGTGTGTATGTGTGTGTGACGAGACGAGCTACGTAGGGAAAGGACTGTAGTGGTGGCTGTAGTAGTCACGTTCACATATAACTGTGTGTCTGTCTGTGTGGTGCACTGAATGCTATAAAATTGCCGTTTGAATTTTTTAGATGGACATTTTTGCAAGAAAAACTATTAGTTATTAAAATGGTATTGAAGATATGAGTTGCTGGCTGGTTATTCTTAATACTACAGTACAGTACGGTAGTAGAGAGCCAGGAGGAGAAAACTACTCGGGCTCCTCACGATGGCTTATTTCTAAGGATTATAGGTATGGAGTGTATGTGTATCGAGAGGATATTTAATGTGAGGTCGTAGGCCATATGTATACATGTAGAAGGAAGGGCACATTGGAGGACGAGAGGGAGATAGGTAGGTTGGAGTCTAAAAGAGCTGGAGAGTTTAGGAGTAGTAGTAATAGTAAGTGTATGTAGGAACTCTGGAGGTTGTTAGAGAGTAGTAGCTTAGATCATAAGTGATGGTCGCAATGGGATGGGCTGAAGCGAAAAAGCATAAAGATAGGATAGACAGACAGAAGAGATGATTCTAAGAAGACTGGATGCTCTCTGGAAAATAAGATCTGCAGAGAAAGAGAGTATGGGAAACTGGAAATTTCAGTGGAATACGAGTCCCTCAGGAACTCTTTTGGGGCTACTTTTACATCGTTTTGTTCAACTTGAAAAAACTGGCCTTTTTATTTATGGACCCACTGTGCATTATTTCCACTTGCTTTCTCCTGGATAAAAAAAGTTTTACCTTTCACCCATTTTGATTTCTCTATCTACTCTCCGGTTCTGGCGCTCTACGCCGTTCGCCGCTTTATGCTTGCCAATTTATCCTCTCAATACATTACCTATATGGTAGTTTGGTAGTTATATGGGAGTGTACTAGTCGAGGGCACGACAGTCTCCCGGTAGTCGTCTCTATGTACCTACAGTCTACCTAAAGATACGTGTACACCAATCGAACTGGCTCGGGCTGTAGACAGAATCAACGTCCTACACAGACAAACCCTATACAGAGAACCAGCTGAGTTCCAAGTGTCTATTATAAGCATGGGGAACTTTGTATCCATATGTGTTTCACAAACAAGCCTAAAATTTTAGGTAAGAATGAGTCTAAAGAATACCAAAGGAGGAGGAAAAATACACAAAACATATATAGGCATGGAAATTGCAGACAGAGGCAGAAGAAAGGACAGCGAGAGAAAGAAGAAGGAGAAGGAGCTGGAAGAAGAAGAAGAAGAAGAAGAGCAGAGAGAGGACACACAAAAAGAAACAAGTGCGCCCTGCGCTCCAATACCAGATTAGCCACTATTCTTATTCTCCCATGGAACTCGGCAGTGTACCTCAATGGTTCTTTTCCCTAGCTATTCCTGCTGAAAACTACCAAGTCACTAAGAGTCAAGTACGGTTGTCTCTATTGATATGTTCCATCACACTATGGGACTTACATATCCTTACGACTACCACCACTAGCTCAACCAAGCAAGGGACATGAGAAAGGAAGGACATGAGAACCAAAGGGTAATCTCTTGCATTAAACATAACCCCATTGACCACAAAAAATATTGAAGAACTCAACTTTCCAAAATATGGCTTATTTTTTATGAGACATCCACCTCCTCCTTTTTGCCCTTCTCTCTCTCTCCTTTCCCGGTCCATGTCCCGTGTGATCCTTTTGAAATTATTCCCGTGTGCTTTTCTTCTTACTCACCAAACAACTCTACCATACTTGGGGATACCAATATATAGAGCCTTAACAAAAACATTGGTTTTTTCCTTATGTATATACGCACATGCTCCACCTCTAGATAGTCCACGGATCTATCTAGTACATAAAGACTGGATTGCCCTTCTCCGGTCGTATTTACAAGTCCGTTCTGTTTTTACCTCCTCAGACGTTGGTTCTATGGGCGCGTGCTGTGCCTCGGATTTCCCATGCAACCCGTTAGATCCGTCAGTATTTCCGAAAGGATCCATCAACTAACTATGTACATGTTGGCGTGTCCACTTCGCATTGACAGTAGTTATAAACTCTACCCTCGTCCTTTATTGTCCATGCTCATTTATTATACATGGACCGACATATACATCATTGTTGTGATGGCTGTTCAAAAGTCGAACTTGGAAACGTTATGGAATATTGTCACCCATGCTCTTTTTTCTTGCTACTCCTCACGACTAAATTTCTTCTTGTAATTCCCAAACTCAATTTTCTCGACGAGTTATTTTCCTGCATTTCTTTTACAATTATACACCCACATTTCCATTTACACTCCCAATAGTAAAAGCGGCCACCTTCTTGTAATCATTGTAATATTTTTATTTCAAAGCTTTTCAAAAGACTCTCAAACCACGGGATGAATTCTCATTAAAAATACAAGAGAGGGATTAAAACTTTGAGAAAAACCACAGAATTGAGACGTGACTACATAGTGAGGAAAAGAAGAGAAAATAGGTAAGTATATAGGTAGATACCTATTTGAGGCTGAATGTGAGGTCGTAATGTCTTTATTGTAATTCCCGCATTGTATAGAAGCCTCTGTTTCTCTGCCTTCTATTCAGGCGTCCTTACCTCACAGGGAAAAAGACGTGCAGATAATTTTGAGCCACCTAGGCCCAGCCATGTACAAGTATCGGGAGGCATTTAAAGATACATTGAGCTGAGTATAAATGAATGTACACATTCAAGCTACAGTAGTACTTTGAGGGAATTGGGAAAGTAGTTGGAGGATTCCACTAACTGAGAAAGAGTGTATGTATATAGGGAGACGGAAGAAATGAAGTCTCTAAAAAAATCCTAACCGTTGGTTTTCCCATGTACGTACACAAACTTTCATAGTGTAACATATGGACAGGGACTAAGTTTGTATGTAGTGGAAAGGAGGAAAGCTATAATCTAGGAGGGAAAGTCGATTGTCCCAATTGGAGTTGTTGTTATTGAATTACGTGGCTGAAAAGAGAGGAAAGTCAAATGGAAATTTAAAGTGCGAACAAATGAGCAAAGTTGCTTTTGTGTACTTCATCCTTTCGATTTGAACAATGTAGCAGTCAGCAAAAGGGAGGGGAATGAAATGAATGAACAGATTGAAAACCGAATGGAGAAAACTATTTCCTTCCAGTCAGTTTGTTCAACTTGCCTTGTTCAATGGTTGTGTTCGTCAAGGGAGCAGACAATAAACGTGTCTTAAAATCATTACCCATCCAGCAATTGTATTTACAATTAAATATCCTCCTGTAATATGCTTTTCTATTGGAAAAAACTCCCGTTCACCAAATCATCTTTTCCTTGCTTTTCCAAGGAGTTTCCCTGTACAACTGTGAATAGTGAGAACGTTGTAGCCCAACTATACACCCACCACATACATACCTACATCCAGACTCCCTTCCTTCCTTCACAAGTTCCTCCACTGCAGTAAACAAAACTCCTTCAGCCAGAGAAATAATAACTTGCTGATGAAATTATCTTTCGTTCACAACCAATTCGATTATAATTGCTGGGAGTGGAATAAAGGCGAAGCTGAGTTAAGAAGATGACACTCAAGTTACTTGAGGAAGTTACTGCCAACGCGGGAAGAGTGAGAGGTAGAGAATCCTTCCGAGAATTGCCTTTACCGGCAAACACATAGCAATTTAGAGGGAATAATATATTGAATAGCATTGAAATAAAATCACATTCCTGCCCAGCCCGTCCAGCATCCTCAGTATTATAGGCCATGGTCAAAAAAGAAAATGAATCTATAATTTGTTATTGCTAGAAATCTTGTCATCAGAATGGAGGCAAATGCAAGTTTAAATATTTGTTCATACTCGAGCACAAGCCTACGGAATATATAGGCTATATGTTGGCTATGCAGGTAGTAGTAAAAATAGTAGTAGGGAAAAAAGTCGTAGAAAAAAAGTGGTCTTCTTGAAAGAAGGAAAATTTCGAGAGGAAGGTAATCTCACTTCAGCGACTTCGTTTTCTCCACTATGTAAGGGAAAGTGAATGGGAAAAATTAAATTGGATTTTCACATGTCGAAAACATCAATCATACCATCATATTAAAGACAGATAAGGGGATGTCTATGGTGCAGGGTAGTGGTGAGGAAAGAACAATTTATACAAGAGATTTGGAAGGAGGTCTAGCGGAGACTCGAGTCTTACACATGGGATTGCTCTTGTTTAATCATTTCCTGGCTGAAATTATTACAAGATGTGACAATAAATTTGTCCCATCAGTGTTTGCGGTGGCTGAGCCATCTCTATCTATCTACATGTTCAATGGCTAAGTTGCCTGGTTGAAATGTCTCTCGGTCCCTATCGTTCATCGCAAATTCCCTCGCATAAATAAGGAAATAGTCTCTCATCCCATCTTCAATATATGTAATCCTCGAAAAACACATTAGAAACTTGCGACACTTGAAAACTACCTCCGTATATTCATCCAACAACACAAACACCTTCTCGTCATAAATCCCCTCTGAAAACTGCCTCTTGTAAAATTTTCACACTTTGACTTAACTCAAGCCCAGTAGTATAGCATAGCAGCCAGGACCACAGTCATATCTATCTCCCTCAAACTCTCGTTCAATACATAGTGTACCTATACGTAAACACTGTACATAGCTACTACATACCTCCAAACTAACCACACTAGTAAACACAGAGAAATAGCAAATCGCGTAACATTTTTCCACATTTATACCAACAACGACTACTAATGTATTATCAGAGAGAATTTATCCTCAGCAGGATCATCTTCCATATCCTCCTCCTTCCATAATGACTACACATCCAACTTGGTCCCAATTTCAATTGAGGCTCAAGAAGAAATACTCGATATTACCTATAGGAAATAAGCTAGGTGGATGTAAATACCGCATGGGGATATAATATATGTGGTGTTGGCTCCCATGGTTAATATGCATGAACGTAAGTAGTCAAGTGGAAAGTTACGGAATGTAACTACAAGCCCAAATTTTTCCTCCCATCTATTTATCTACATACAGAGGGAAAGATCTTGGCTAAAGAAATTATGAATTATTTAACCCATTCAAAGTGCATAGCTTTTTCTGTGGTTCCCTCTTTCTTGCATAGTAATAGAAATATGCCCATGAATTACAGGTGCTCCCACCGTTACTTTCCTTCTCTGCTTCCGCTATGCAATTTTGACCATGTATCGATCTATACATATATATGCTTAAGCATGTGACAACAAAAAGTTACATAAAATTTCAAGCGCTCTTTTTTCCATAGGATTAGTTATATAGCTATTCTATACATATTGTAACATAAATAGGCTTGCTGATAACTCCAGTACTTTATTTTTGTTTGCAAGATCAATTTCGTCTTCTTCTCAGTCAAGACACACTAGAGATTATCTTGCGTTGGAAGGAAAACAGTACGGGTCGTTTCCAATAATATTTCCATCATCAGCAAACATTCAATTTTTCCCTGCTTCCTTTAACAACCATAAACATCTTTAAAGCCGTAGACTGCTTCCGTACATATGTACTCCATGTAATTACTTTTGTACCTTACATTTTATCTCTCTTCCACATATACACTCTATACATACAAATACCTTTCTTTCTGGACCATCTAAGGATTTTATATTGTCAGGATTTACCCGGTAAGGAACAAGGGAAGTAATATGGGTAGCTTGTCTTTTAAAGGATAAAAGTTGCACCATGAGGAGTTAGCGTACATAAATATTTGTTTTAACATAATATGTCGTTTAATGTATGTTCGTGGAAGAAGCCCATGTATTTTCTACCTAATAATAGAGAGATGTTATTATAATGAAGTGTTTGGTCTGTGAGTAGTTTTAACCCTAAGGTTACTAGTATTGTTTCACTTTTTCACTCACTTTATTAAGACAGAGTCAGTCAGTCATAGTGCTGAAACTGAAGGGTGGTAACTTTGATGTGAAGCCACATATACAGTAAAGTAGGGAATGGTGCTCTAGTAGAGGAAATGACATATGACTCTAGCACTGAAGTCCCTGCAGACGCAGATTATGATTCATGGTGGGGAAGTGCATGTATAAAATAGTATTATTATACATAATGTGACAACCAATTTGCACGCGTGATAGCTAAAGACACAAGCCTTTGCATTGACATAGTGTTAATATCTGTTCTGGCTGGTGCTGGAGAAGTTAGCGTGTACACGTAGGCGTGTAAAAAGCCATATTAAGTGCATACGCGTGCTCACAATGCCATGCGGAGGAAGGCACTTGACGAGAGGAAGACGAGAGGGGAAACTTAAAATTAGGACTGCGTGTGTTATTATTGTTGGCGAGATGAGAATAAAGCATGTAAAATTACAAGATGAATTTTTCCATGGCTCAAGAAGAGTATGAATGCATGTACATAGGAATTTATGTATCACGTAACTTACGCTACTTTTACCGCTCAAAATCAATGACTTCTGAGAGCATTGGTTAGAGTTGCATACTATTACAACACACACTTTTATAAACATACTATGCGTATATATTTACATATGATGGAAAATCCCTCATGAGTACAATACAGAGTGTTTTTGAAGTCATTCAAATTGATTTCTCAGCTTGGGCTTCGTAGCCCTTTGGAGAAATGAAACTACAGGGCTTTATTACCATCATAACTTATGGTTATTAGAGAAGTATAGCTCATTTTACGTGGTTCAGATATCACCATCATCACTTTTTGTACTTTTCCGAAATCTACAGTTCTTTTTGCTTATTTTCCTATCTAAGGATAAGTCTCTGCTCCATGCTTCTCTCACGTCGGGGAGTTTGGGCTCGTCGTTTTGTATAATCGAAAGTCTTCTTGTAACACGGGGATGGATGTCTCAGGATAAATATGGTCTCCTTTAATTTCCCCTCTTCCCTTCCTTCACACACACACACACATACACACACACAAAAAAACTATCCATACAACCATCATTATTATGTACTGGGTCTTTACCATACGTACTCAACTAATACAATTCATAGCCCACAGCATGTCATTCCATACTTTGCTCTAGTAATGCTAACATCTCCAATCATCTGCCTATATACTTTTACAATCACACGTGAGACAAGTTTTTTCTTTTGCTTTAAGAGTTGACTTGTTTTTCCAGACTTTTGGCTATTTACTTAAGTTTCGAAACTCACACACACACACACACACACACTTATATATGCACACATATACAGTGAGTCAGGGAGAGAGAGGCACATAGAAAAACACACAAGAGATGAATTATTATGTGAGATTAATGGCGAATAAAGAAGGACTATTTGAATGGTGGGGTGGTAAAGTTGTGGTCCATATTAGAAAATTCTTTCATTTTTCTCTCTCTCTCTCTCTCTCACTCTTTTTTCTTCATCTTTTCTCCTCCGTCTCCTTCAAGAATTAATCAACTTTTCAATAGTCAAAGTTTGGCAAGCAACATAAACAAAATGTAGAGAATCATAATTGATTCTTGTGGATTTTCACTTTTCTTGACGTTCAGAGAACAGGACTGACTTTTCTTGTCCTTTTCCTCTCCTCCTTACAACTTCCACACACTCAATCTGTGGGTACAATGTGTTCATATGTAGAGTTGTACATGTATGAGTACTATATATAAAACAGTGTGGCTTTATTTCAATATATCCATCCATACATTATTTTCCGCATCTTCTATTTCTCCTTGAAAGACTTGGGTGGGAAAGTTGGTGTCGGGAAAAGAGAGATTTTGAGGTGTAAAGAGTTATAATATACTTTGGCAAAATAACTACTACATAAACATTTGGGGGGTAAAAAGTTGGGGACTCAAAACTTTCACAAATCATTTGTCCTTGCTTATTTCATCTTGAAAATGAAATGCTTTCATTCATTGAAAACTATTCAAGAAAAGTGTCGAGTTCAAATACATACCTATGATTTTCTCGGGACAAAATCCCATGGAAAAATGTATCAAGAGAAATTTGCAAACAATCAATTTATGAAAGAACTCTCTCTCTCTCTCTCTCTCTTTTCCAGGAATAAATTCATGATTTTCATGCATCCATAATAGCTCACTAATTAAACTTACTTTTGTAGGTATCCTCTATATCCGGAAGAAGGTGCTGGATACTTAATTGAAAATATAGATATTTACAAGGGATGGGCTGGATATCCGACTCATGGAGGAATTTCTTTCCTCTCAACACTTTGCTCCTACACCATTCAAGAGTCGTACTAAAAAGGAAGGGGCATTTATGGAGATACCAGAGCCTGACATGATATTCAGGATGAAATGAATTAAATGAGTCTAGAAAATTCCAAATCCCTTCACTCTGTGTATCATTTAAGACTAAATACAAGTCGGTTGCAAAAATCTAAAGAACATTCAACTTCACAGTGGGTAGACTTAGGCGCGGAATTTCAATGGAGTTTCTGAGGGGATGAAGAATAAAGCTGCAAAAAGAATAGAAGGAAAAAGACGCTCAACGGAGAAGAAGAAGAAGAGGAGGAGAGAATTTCTAGATATAACATGTTGTAGGAAAAGCTTCACAAAAACCTCTGTATTTGCATTATAAACCCGACGCTATGTCTGTTCTATCCTTCCCCATACATATGTACAATTTCAAGTGAAGTTCTGCATGGTGATACGTTGCGGAGCTATCCTCCTCACCTGTGTATATGTATAGAGAACTAGTGCTGACTCTACTATAGATTTCTAATTGCATCAAGGGACTAACTTATGGAGCGTTATTATGTCCTGGTAGCCGTAGTGTATAGTAATAGTGTAGTAAAAGGCTACTGTTACAGGGAATCCTTCTACTCTCTCTGTCTGTAGTGTAGTGACTAGGATTATAATGCCATCCCAGCCTGGTAGCTCCAGTCTGCTCCCAACGAACAGACACAGATAAAGAGGTAGACAAGCGAATGAGAAAGAAGGAGTGGATAGTGAGTCAAGAGGCATGGAGAGTACTGACTGAGATTGTGAGTGAGTGAGTGAGTGAGTGAGAGAGAGAGAGAAGAGAGTTGAACTTGTATGCTTTTGATTTTGCACAAAGAATGATAGAACAAAATGGGGATAAAATATGAACAAAAGAGCCTGTAATGAGGTTGGCAGAAATCAGGCACCTATTGTCGTCTAATTCCAAAGCATTGTACAAGTGAACTGCTGATGACTTGGTATAATCCCCTCACTCATTATTACCCACGATACGACACGTATCCAAAGAAAAAGACAAATACTAGCCTTACACAAAATGAACAATCATGTTTATAACCATAGGATTTTACCCTGCCATCCAGCAGACCCTCTCATTTTTATTCTTTCTTTCTCTCCATCTCTCACTATTTTTCTCTCTCTCTCCCCATCATCTACCGTTGTTCTCTTTTTCTTGTCATCTCTCTCTCTCTCTCTCCAGTCTCATAAAACTTCCATAAGCTTCCAGTCTTTGGAGGAATCCCAGGGAGGAATTCAGTGTAAATTCTTACATGTAAAAATTCATTTGATAATCAATGAAAGGAATTAAGAGAACATGTGACTTTAGCTCTTGTATTTATGAAAAAGCATTCAAGTTAATGTAACTTGGCCTTAGGCTTGAGAAATCTTTGAGAAATTATTACAGAAATGCTTTTACAAGGGAAATTGCTAAAAGATTCCACATTCCAAGGGGCAGCGCATCCATTGTATTTTACATATAGGATTTTCATTCCTTTTTAAAATACCCTTCTTTCTCTCTCTCTCTCTCTCTCTCTCTCTCTCTATCATGTTGATAATTCCAATTTTTAATCCAATACATCTAACCGCTAACATTCCTTTCCCTCTCACTTGAATCTTGCATGGTCATCCGTACTTTTAACTATTGTCTAGTCTGCCGCCCTGTTCAGTGAGAAGAACAAGAAGCTCGGCTCAAATCCCACATGTATTGTCAATTGTAATGGTATTACTATAGGAGAGCCGCTAAAATTACCACTTAGCTCGTCTGGTTGCTATGCATACGCGTTTAAATCTGGGAGCATCCAATAATTATTTTAAACTTGTTGTAATATGGAAGGAGTACCAAGTGGATAAATGGTTTGTAGCTATCATTTATTATATAAACTGAATTGTGATGTTATACTCTGTCTTTAAGCAAATGGCATGGAGGCATGGAGCCTTTAATTAGGGGTAGGAATGAAGATATGGTGAAAGGGTTTTGAGTAAACGAATAGTTAAAAAAGAGTGAAATAATTTCTTGAATGCATTACTATGATAAAATAAGCGGGTATTTCCATAGGAAATGCATTAGGATAAAGAGAAATGTATTGAATAAGTGATAGCATGTAAAAAGCCCCTCTCTCGGTCACTGTGAATTTTCAAGAGAAATACATGTGTTTACTATTGGAGAGAAGCATACTGAGAGCTTAATGCGGAGGAATAAAAGGCCCAGTAGAGGCAATGCGTAGCACAGTAACCTCATTTGTAGTCACATACAATTTGAGCATTCAGCACCGACTTCACACCCTACTTTATCACTACAACAGATGAAGCATCCCTGCACCAGAAAAAAACATGATATGGTAATATTCGTAAAGGTATTCCCGGCCCCTTTGTACTATTATTAACTAATAAAAGTTTTTTGTCACTGCACCCCATTCCATAAGTTACTGTTACATACTCTCGTGTACCGTGTACTATAAATTACTACATACGTGATAAATACTGCTGATTCAACATTTTATAATAAATACATAGGTGCAACTACACATTATCCAATGTGGGAAAGTGTACTACCTTGTTTGGACACACTCATACATAATGATTAACTCCAGTAGTAATTGATTCGAGACAAGAATTTATTTTTTGATAATCCCACAAAAACCACTTCTGTATTCTTCTAGCGGATTGTATACAATACAAACAAATAAAAATTTAGTGTCCGTTCTGGTACAAGTAAACAAATAATGAGGAGTGGTAAGTTTTGTAAGTTTGTAAGTATTGTGAGTGGTAAAGTTTTGCCAAGAAATGACTATCACGTAGGTAAAAGTTCCTCATTTTGAAGACACATAATAATAACTTTGTTACTGGCTCGACTTGGTGATTTCCATGAGCCGGAACCAAACCTAAATTTGCTATGAAAATAAACGAATAGCTAGTATAGTGTAGTATTTTTCTTGTAGTTCATCTTAAGGGAAAAATAAAACATTTCAAATGTAGTTTTGCCGTATTATACAAAACATTGAATTGACTCAAGTAGGAAAAGGGTCACACAAAATGGATAAATATTCAAGTGCATATAAACCCATTTGTGGCTGTCACAGGTGTATTTTTTCACTACAATGATTTTAGTAAAATCAAATACAATCCAATTTGATCCCTCAGTTATCTCTATTACTCTATACACTAAAAAAAGTTAACTTTGTAAATGACATTTTTTGACTGACAAAATTTCCCGTTTTTTACATTACGTATTCTAGTATAAAATGTATTTTATATCTGACAGCTCCTTCAAGTTTGCATTCTCGAAGGACAAGGGTAGTTTACTTGGATGATATCTGCACAACATGCGTATAAAAACACGTTAATATGTTCGTACAAGGAGGAGATATAGAAAGTAGCGCTCTATTTACCCATAACTTTTTACTGTTTTCAGTTTTCATCTCCTCCTGCTCGACATTTTTCTTGCGCAATGCATACTCATATGCCATAATTCAGGATGATGTACGATTTATTGACATACGAGTATGAATAGATCAAAGGGAGGGAAATAGTGGGCGAGCATGTTCACACAACTGTTTTCTTTAGCTATTTTTCCGGGTATGTTCCATTACTCTTTCTCTCTCTCTCTCTCTCTCTCTCTCTCTCTCTCTTGTGGTGTTTGTCCTGCCTTTTCTCTTGTGTCCGTTTGTGTCCAGTCATTCACCAGATGATGATGATCATCATGTGATGAGTTCCTCCTTAAACACATACACACACAACTCCCCACACACATATTGTACGGAAACTAAAAATATGGATGAGTTCTTTGCTTGTTTTGCTAATTTCAGCAAGGGAAATAAAGAGACAGGGAGGAGATAGAGGTAGTTTCCCTTTTGATAAACTTGCTTATTCCTTCCCGCCGCTCCCGATCCTTTTATCATCAAAAACATTTCCCGTCAAAAAGCTACTGGCTATCCTATTATACATTGAAAAAAAAACAAAGCCATGTATATCTATATGCAGAGTCCATGAAAAAGGAAGAGAAAGGAAGGAAAAGCTACAAAGGGAAAAACTAGGGAATTTCTCTTACTTTTAGAATGACTCAAACTCAACTTGTTTTTGGTCAAGCAGGGAGAAAATAAGAAGGGACTTTTTCATGGAAACATCATAGTAACTTTTTTCCAACCAGGATAATGTAAGTAGCTGTTAAGGATAATAAAAATGCCCGCCATCGCTTTGTAAGCAAAGGAGAGAAAGAAAATATATAGCGAACAATCCCAGAGTGATTGTACGCTCCTTCCTATTACCTCTATCTACCCAGTCATATACTGTACTACTACTACTATTAACTCCAGAAAATGCTCACCTCCATTATTCTAGTCCTCCAAGGCTACTATACTACAACTATACACATACGGAACTAGAGCCCACTAGAAATACATCTTGATACTTTACCTTGTACAAGGAACCAACTCTCATTACTATAGACGTTCCATGATAGACAAAAACCTAGAGGAGAGAGAGAGAGAGAATGAGTGTAAGAAGAGGAAGAAGCTGACGGCAGACTCAAAGAGAATGGACCAACTTATATAATAGAGAAAAGAGAGCTCGGTCCAAAAGTTAAAGTTTATCAAAAGAACACTGAATAAAGGAGCTTCCGATAATTAGGTACCTTCTTTACGTAGACTTGCTACTGCGAATATCGTGTATGCGCATATCATTTCGGATGGTCTTAGCTTTTGTCTTGCTCCATATATATATTTACAGGCAGGGACACACACACACACGCCAGGCCCAACAAGGGGAGAAGGGGATAAAACTTGTGCTTTCGTATATGCTTATATATAGATACGGCACAAACACCCGTATAAAGTATGTATTTTTATACCAAGATACTATACACTACTGGTGCTCCTCCTAATAGCACCAAAAGGTTTTGTGAAACTAACGAAGTAGTGAAATTAGAACTATCTTGAAAATTCTATGTTTTTTTTAAAACTTATGCTACTATCATTACAGAGAGTCAGTATAGGATATATGTATCATGTACAAAGCCTCCCCGTATTATGTTGAACATTTTGAAAAATTCCAAACTATAGACCCAACTTTTTTCCCCTCACTCACTCTTACTCAAAGGCATAACTATTAACTAGAGAGAAATAGTAAAGAATAGAAGCCGCCGTCCTGACCATTCAGTAAACATGATGAATGTTAAGACTATACTTCTCCTCGCTACTTTCCTACTTACTACTTTTACTTTGCTCTCGCGTCCCTGTCTCTTGAAGGAAACTTGATTTCAAGCCCAATAGAACAGAATGTCTCGACTTTGATTCCAACAACCACACAAAAGTCCTCTATGTGACCATTGCATTGACGGAGTGAGTCAAACAAGTTGATAAGAAAATTCTCTCTCTAATCACCAATGCAAAGCATTCACATTTTAAAATCTACGTGCTTATATATTGTGGATACATATTATTATTATGTGTCTGTATCTACATGTATAAGTATCGTAAGAAACTTATTAGCAAGAGAAAAAGATATGTTTAGATATGCAATACTTTTCTCTCCCATGAATTCATGTATGTGTGTACATAAAGAATCCGCTGAGAAAAAGTAAAGTACATATTCAAAACGTTGGACTAAAGAGTTAAAGTTACATTTTGTGTAAATACGCGTATGTACATGCCATATTCAAGAGTATACATGCTCCCTGCCATTTACAATTAGCCATGGGATCTCATCCAGCCGCCTCGACCCAACTTGTATGTATTTAGATATGTACATAAATGGGAGATTGAGCAGGGACTCTGTAACTCTTGTTGACGGAAATGAATTATTGCAGCTTCCCATTGCTCTACTGATCTCTCCGGAGCAATGGGAGGAGGTGTTTAAAAAGGGAATTATTGCCGTGCTAACAACAGATGATGAGTCTCTTGATCCTTCCCTACACATACCCTTTCAATTCATTCACTCTTCCTCGTACTACTACTACTATAGCATTTAATTAGCATATAGGGAATTTTACTGCCTATTAATGAACACCCACCTCTTGTTAAATAAAAGCAATTTCTTTTCTAAATTCCCTTTGACTTTTCAACGGAAATGTTATTTTCCTAGAAGATAAATGGCCCCGTGCTTGATGGATTTCATCCGAGAAGATAGCATGGGATTTTGGGACAATGTTTTTATTTTTTTTAATTTTTTTTTTAGTTTTATTTTTTTGGGAAAATCCCTAATGGATGGAGTTTCCTTGGAAGAATGTAAAGATGTGGCTGGCTGATATGAGAGAATTGGAAGGGATAAAAATTAGATCAATAATCTCCCCCATTCATGTCAGACTTTACTCTTGTTGTGTTTTGTGACAAAGTGATTGTTACGGGAGTGAGAAAGAGAAAAAAAGAGAGCGAGAGAGAGAGAGAGAGAGAGAGGTTGGATGGGTGATGCAGAATCTGCAAGGTGAATGAATGCGGGCAAGCTATTCTTTACTCATTCCTCCAGACCAGCTTGAATTTATAGAGTAGTATCACATGTAGGGACATTTACAATGATGAGTGAAAAATTATCTGTAATTTTTTCTCTCAACATATAGATCCGGGCTTGAAAGTCTTTTCTTTTCTTCTACTTGAGCTACTACTATGTACTTACTATGTAGGGACAAGTTTTTATATGAAACTGTGGAGCTTTTGAGGGTGCATACGTATATGTTGTGGGTACGTTAACTTTTTATGTGTTTATTTTTAGGGTTGTAGAGAGAGAGAGAGAGAGAGAGAGTTTGTAGAGAAGTGGTGGAGAAGATAGATACTTTTTACAAATATCTGTAACCCTAGACGTGTAGTGTAGTCCAGTGAAATGTAGAAATGGTGATTGAACAAAAGTAGAAGCTATGGAAGTTTATGCAATGTACTGCATAGAATTCTTGGGGTGACAGATTATGCTTGATGGCATGGCATGCCATGTGCTCGTACCAGGATAAAACATTTCTACGGTTTCCATTGTCCTTAAGCACCCAACAGGTTACAATGGATTTGTTGAGCATTATAGTAGGAGCCTGGGAAAGGGTCCACAATCGCTTACTCCCAAGGCTTTTATATTTGCTTTCATTTCTTTTCTCTCCAGCTCAAAGGACCATTGTTACCCTCTCCGTCTCTGTATTAACTTTGTTCTCTATTATCTCCTCCCGTTTATACTCTTTGATTTCCAAACAAATTTATAAAGCTGTTCCTTTTTCCACTGTCTACATAAACTATCCACTACTTTTTTAGCCTTACCTTCATATATATAAGAACTTTATACACATGTATGTATATATCTTCTCTCCACTCACCTCTTTCACAAGGAATAAATTGCGAAATTAATTCGCTCGTCTTTCCCTCCAGTCTTGTAAACCAATGGAATTGTATATCTTGCTCATCCAAGCCAAAGGTTTGAAAAAATTCTGGGAATGGGTAAGTTTTAATGCCTACACTCCTTCTATATAAATACTATACAAGCTATAATATAGTTTTTACTAGTAGTCCGTCCTCTTTTAAAGGCGCTCGTATCAATGCGTAGGTATAATGTTGCACAATAAGAATCAGAAACTTTGAAAGGAGCACAATACTCAACTACCCAGGAGATTATGACAGTGAGCGAGATTATGACATTAGCATTCACCGAGCGGTTCCTCTCCCTAGAAAAAAAACCTATCCGTATGTCTTTGCATCTCCTTTCGGGATTTCTTTTAAACGGATCTTCAATAAAGTTTTTTTCTTCTAAACAATCCCATATTGCGCTGCTATTCCATCACTTTCTTATTGTTCCGAGCACTCTCTATCAAGTTAGTCTGCTACGAGACCCAAGTTTATCATCGTATCTTTTACACACCCCTTGTATTACAAGGCTTGTAAGACTTTTAGTGCATGCACTCTCTACGTATATCTCGGTATTCTATTTCATTTCCGTTGGTTTGTAAATAATGTCATTCTGTCTCATCAGAAATAAAAACTCAAATAGAAAATCAGTATAATTTTTCGGTCCTAATTTACGAGCAAAGGATGGCATGTGTAGGGACTACAATAGTAAAAAAGGCTGCATAGGAAAGGAGAACATTGTCACGCTATAAGAAATGTATGTATTTATAAAGAAACCATGTCCCTGAGATTGGAAAATAAATAGCGAGATTTGAAATATAGTTTCATAGTGGAATAACTAAAATTAACATGGAGCCATATGGGATAATAAATAGGGATTTTTTAATTATTAATAACTTCTACTATTGAGATCATTGCTCAAGTAAAATGATGATCTGATATTTTATTGGAAGAGCTTGTTCGTATTTTTGCCAAGGCATCCTCTCATCTACATACTTGATTATAATTAATCCTGGATTATTGAAGAAATTTTCTAGACACCCTGACACTCTCCACCACTTGAGCATGATTTTAGTACTCTGCAGTTGTAGTAAATACTCACCCACGAAAGCGCATATTTCTGAGACTATGACAGTGAAGATAAAGGGACCAAGAGTGTGTGTATATTTGTATGGCCGCGTGTGTGTGTGTCTCTAGTTGAACAAACATATGTGGAAATTCCAGTGTTGGGAAGATTTTCCCAAGGAAAATCCATGGAAAGTGTATGTGTTCAAGTAAAGATAACATACGTGAAGTCATAAGTTAGATTAACATCCATTCTTTGATTTATTGCTCCGTTGAGCCTGAGTTGCGTTGAAATATGTGCGATATCCATTGAAATAATTGCTCAATATGAAAAACCTCATAAAAAATACAAGTACAGTTGACATTACATAGACAAAAGTACAGCAGCTGAATGAGAGTCAGAGAGACAGAGGCAGAGAGGAGATGCGATGGAAATTATTTTTTTCCTTCAAAATAAAATAAAGAATAAGGGGTCATTTGCATACAAATGTGCATCAGCTCATACTTTGAAATATCCACCATTTCTTTTACATGTTCAGACTTAAATAAATAAATGCGTAAAATGTAATTACTCAAAGGAATAGGAAATTTTCATAGGTTTTCTCAGACAAGGCTATACATTAGATGAAACCATAATAACATTACTATTTGTACGCAATTACATTAAATATTTACGTGTCTCTCTCTCTCTCTCTCTGTCTCTCTGTATATAAGAAAAGTATGAAAAATTATATTGGCAGTCTTTCCTCTACCCTCCATGTAATTGTACGTGTATATATGATGTGCGTGCGTGGAGAGCACATGGGCTTTTTCCCCCGACTGCATACCTTAAGAAAGAATATATAGGAAAAGATAGGAACCGACAAGCACAGGAAGTGCTGATGGTTGTTATTATTCATCGCTCATAATTTTTAACGAGACGCTTCCAAACACCGATGGAACAGAGAATAGACAGAGAGAGATGGAGTTATAAAGACAGAAACAGTTTTTCGCCATGATAAACCACAATGCTTGACTTTCATCAAAATATCAAGAACCATGGAGAAAAGACTACAACTGGAAGGAAAGAGAAGAGAAGGGAGAGAGAGAGAGAGACAGAGACAGAGAAGGCGCGCGAGTGAGATAAAAAAAATAAAAAATAAAAACCAAGGTCTGCCTCTATGCCTGCATGGCAAAATTTAATAAAGTAAAAATCTTAACGTAAACTTTGATAAACAATCATCCACACACATACACATTCAAATGGCATAGAGAGAGAGACACACAGCAGAGATCACACAAACAAAACCGAGTTGCATGAACCTTGTTTCTCTTATGTGTGTACTTATTCATGACTTTAATACTAACGGACTGAGAGATGAGAGTAAGTGCACGCTTTTAAAACTTACGTGTACGATGCATGTAATAGTACGCGTTATCGTAGCCTTTCCATGAAAATCCATATTATACACGAAAAGAAAAACTTTGGCTCTGAATATTTTTTAGCAAAAGAATAGAGAATAGAAGTTCTCTCTAAAGTCGTCTATTTCATTTCTCTCTCTCTCTCTCTCTCTTTCTTGCTCTGTACAAGTAGATATAGTGTAAAGTTGCAAGTAAAAACTTTGGAGAGATGGAACTATTATAAGCTTTGAAAATAAACTCTTGTGCTCAAAACAGGAAATGTGTAATTCCAATTAGGCATTGCCATATTTTTGGACTATTGCCATTTCTTTCAAGACTTTTTCATTTTTCTCTCACATTAAAATCCACTGTAAATGCTCGAGATTGTCCTCTTTAATTCACACTTTTCCTTAAAAACCTATACTTATAAAATTCATACCTTGTCTCTAACGTACGATCCATCTCTCTCCCTCTCATACTCAGTCATCAGAGGATTACCTTACAATTTATCTCCGCTGGCTTTTTCACATGGATATCTTCAAACTTACTGGGTACACTTGCATTTACATAAATTACCATCGAACACGCATCATTTTCAAGGCTGTGGAACTGAATCAGAGTGAGCTGAATGCCTTCACAGTAGTGGTGGAAAGTATACAAGTTATTGTGGGTTCAATAAAGCTATAGCTATAGTTTTGATATTCTTGTGGATGATTGAAAAAATCCAATAGTTTAATGTACATGTGTGCACAATGTTATATTATGAGTAGGAGCCACTACAATATAGGGGAAGCGGAGGAAGATGGATTTGTAGAAGAAAAAATATGGTTCAAGTGGATTTTGGAAATCAATTTTTTGTTTGAGATTTGAAGAAGAGAATAGCGTTGGAGAAGGTTTTTTGGGGGGATATATAAGAAAAGGTTATATTTTTAGGGTGTATAATGTTATAGAATTGGAGAAATATGATGACAGATGGAAATATCATGGGATAGAGAATAAGAGAGCGAGATAGAGAGAGAGAGAGAGAGAGAGAGAGAGAGAGAGAGAGAGAGAAACATAGAGTTTGAGAAGAATAAATGTATTCATGAATCTATTTGACTCTTACGTGAGGACATGCATTAGATGGGCAAACAATAGGAGAAAGTACACAAAATGAGATCAAAAAAGCGAATGTTTCTCTTCTGGACATTTTTGATGTTTTATTGTTGAGTAAACATAGATCCGTTTGTCATTCTCGTCAAGTCAAAGTCACTAATTATTTGGAACAACCTGAAACTTTGTGCTATGAAACTTCAAAGGGAAATCTTGTATTTATTCTCTTTTCCCATTTCCTTTCTCGCTATCTATTTATTCCTTTCTAGTGTACCCTATCTAATCCCCTGATAAATGTACCTTCTATAACCCATTCTTTCTTCTTTTCCTATGTATCACCATCATCATCAGGATGCATGTGTCTACGCAACTCAAAACACTCCTCACAGGCTCTCCATATAAATTTATATCAATCTCTCTTATGCACGGGTAGATATACATATGCATACCTTTTACATATACAAGGGATAGAAGAATTGCAGTATGACGATCCTTCCAACCAATGAACAAAATGTGACCGACCTTTTAAGATATTGATGCGGACTGTTCCAGTATGTGGTGCATGCTATATACGCACACTTTCCCTATGGACATCTATAGCACTACAGCTCCAATATAATATATTAACCCACACATTTGAAAGGACTACCCACAACTTTTATACATGTTTTATATTCTCTTAAGCCTGTCAAACGGAGCAATACAGAGCGAATGAATCAGGATACATTGTAATCATATTCCCTCCCTCTCTCGCTCACTCCCCATATGTATCCCTACGTAGTGAGTACAACAATGTACACATGTATATATAGATACATGCACATATGTGAAGTATGTTGCAATGAAACTTTTCTTTTCCTCTTTCCATCTCTATTTGAATACTTGCATTGACTACTCCAACCCTTTGCTCTTCCCTTTGGTAAATAGACAATTAATCTGAAAACAATCTCTCACGCGGATAGGTATAAAAGATACTTTAACTCTTTTATTTAAGCTACTTTCTCGACTTTTCCCAGATTTGTCCATCTAATCAAATCTATGAAAAACCCCACTCGAGCGGAATTTCCCTCCTCAAATACGCCCGATACTTTCCAATGTTTCCAAATACTCACTCAAATGCTTTGTAATTATCTGCTTGAGAAACTCACTTGTACTTTTAGGCTACAAACTATTAAAGGGTGAGACGACACGGCGCTCGGGTAAATCCAATTTTTACCATTCCTCTATATTCCAAAGCCGCCTTTACTCTCAACTAATCAGCCTTTCTCTATCTATAGCCTGAGCTACTAAATTTAGCTGTGTGATGGTTTCCCAATTTTATAATGCAATTTCCACTTGTCAAAATAGTCAAAGGTAAAATGACACAAAGGTATGATCACACGTAGTAGATGATGCTAATAGATGAAGAATGTTAAATTTGTAAAATTTAGTTCAATAGGAAGAATTCATGTGAATATGTGTATATGTGAGTACACGTTAATAGTAGAAGTTTATTGTAGACCATAAAATTTGTAGCATTGGTGTTGGACTGACTGCGTATAAGTCCATACCTACAATAGAAGGGGGTATGTAAGGATATGTACATACAAACTTTTGCCTTCAGTGGTTCAGTGCATGTGGGCATGCTCAAGGAATAATTTTTATCTTGATTTATTATCTTTCCCCGTTGCATCTCCTAGTAATAATATAAGACTGAATTGAGTTTCGAGTTACAAATTCGGATCAAACATGATCGACCTTGAAGATACGCATTGTTAAGAAAGTAGGTGGAATCTGTCTAGTATTAATTTGACATTCAATGCCCCCAAACTATTTATCACTTTTTCCATTCTAGTTGTGTGGAGAGAGGGAACTTGCATAACCGAAGGGACGGGAAGGTACATGTGTGAATGAGAGAAGGTGGAACCACATTACCATTACGATTCGAGAGAATTATTCAATGTACTTTCTACGCTGTAGGTTCTCTCATTAATCAATGAGTATCTATCCAACCATACATACCTAGATATTTTTCCCCCTCCTCTAACACTGAAAATCATCATGGTCGGTATGAGAACTAAACATACATCATCTTCTGCTTAACCGGATACTTTTTTTTAAAATGAGCATTATATTTATATATAGGTAGATACTACATCCTGGAACCATTTCCCCTCCACACCTGCAACTATACTCCTACAAATCTTAACATAATAATAATATTATTGAAATCCAAGAAATCCTCCTTGCCCACAACCCACGATCTAAATACTATCTCTCCATTACTCAATACATACAATGCCCTCTCGTACAAAAGACTTTTAGTATTATCATCTATCTTTCACATAGCCAAATCTCTACATGAACACAGCTATAAAAAATGAACCTTATCAAATATTGAGTGATCTATAAGAAAATCTGTAGAAATCGGAATTACAATCTTCTTCTTTTCTTTGAAAATCCTCCTCTAATACTAAATTCAATATTTATTTGAAACTTTTCATTCTAGAAATGTAGGCAGAAAGAGTTGCGTAATGGCAAAAAAGGGGCGTGTATTGCTATTGTCTCGTGAAGCTCAGACAGAGCTAGTGCTTGCATTGTATATATAGTCGGAAGTATATGGAAGACAACGTCATCAACTTACAACGAAGGACCTGTTGTTGAGATATATGGTAGGACGTGGGAAGGATTCGGAGTTGCTCCAGGGTATGAATCTATTTGCTTTTGCTATAGTCTCTCCATGAAAAACAACGCAGCACCAATTCCACTGTACTTGATTGCAAAAAGTATTGCACATGGCTACCTACTTTTCCCTTGTGTTATGAAATGCAATTTATTACGTACTCTATATACGCATAGATGTAGCGTGGACACGGACAATAAAAAAATCCACTGGGTAAGTAAAGCTAAGGGACGCATTATTATAGAAACTTTCTTTAAGGACGACAAAGGCTGCAGAAGTAATGTAATTATATGAGGTTACTTTTGTGAGCGTTGGTCAACCCAAGGAACCAACAACCGTCAGAGTCATCTCAAAATATTCAACTTCACTTGTAATGACGATTAGTAATATTAAAAAGAAATCTACTCAGCTCAGCTCTTGTTAAGTATACATATACAATTAGGTATACGAGAGAGTTTCTATATATAAAATACATTGCATTCATTATCAAGTCCTATATACACACGTTACGTAGCCCAACTTGTGACAGTGGACACAATGACGTGGCTCTGCATATATGTGGACTTTAATAATGCAAGGAATACATGCAAAGTTGCTAGAGTGAAAATAAGTGGGATGCATACAACTAATGATGAATATATGACAATATACGGATTTGAGACTGCTTAATAGTTGATAATACGAGAAGTAAGGGGAAAAAATTGAACAGGAGGAGGAATTAAACCGTTGGAGATGAAAAGATGTTAAAATGAAATGATAAGAAAAGGGAAAGACCATGCAAGTGTTGCATTTGTCACCCTGACTATTAATAATAAGCCAAGCCAAGAGGAATGAAGGGACTGTTCAAACAATACATAAACCTCACTCATGGTATTCTATAGACAAAAATACACTCGCACAAAGTCCATTGTGTCGGTGGAATGTGGTTTACTCAGCGGCTATTCTCCTCCTATGCAACTCCTATACTTTTACTATATATATTCTTCCTACAGGACACGCTACTATACACGTATACTCTCATCCTTACTACCACTTCTCCTCCTCCTATACTAATAACACTGACCAAAGAGTATTTACTATATTTGACTCAATAGATTGCAACACCCGGCTTAACACTGCAATCATCATCATCATCATTATCATCATCACCATGAACGAGCAGCATCTATAAGATCACACCAGTAACTCCACCACTAACTTGAGCAATCTCATACGAAATTATGTTCTCCCTTAGTAATAAGACTTTCCACTACCGTATCTATAGTACGAACGTAAGTAAGTTCTTGTGCTCATGAGACTCTCATAATCAACCAAATCACACCATGTATACTGTATAGTCAAATATAATATGGAAAATCCACCCTGTTGAATCCATTCTGGAAAAAATTATTACAAAGACTAACATAACACAATACCTGTATAAATTCATGGGGACAATCATCCAAAAGTTTCATTACTCAGAATCATTCAGTAATAAAGAATAATAATAAAATTCTCCCAAGTTTTGAGACGGACAAAAAATATGTACGAATAAATTCTTTTCCAAAAAATGTGAAGACACGTAGCTATGTATACTCCAGTGTCTTGGCAATAGCTAGTAATAATAACTTCCTTGTACAAATACTTTATAACAATAATATTACATGGGCTGAAGTCATCCTCACCGGAAAAAACCAATAGGATATGTATGAGACGACTCAAATACAAGTTTTAACGACCGCCAAAATGTCTCCGCTTGTTGACCCAACATATTATGTAGACACGTTTCAGCTCCAAGAGGAAAATTTTCTATGTGATTATAAACAACACAATTATCCTCCTCCAAATGGTAATATCAACAATCCTAGTTGAACATTGACGGTAGACAGGAGGAAAATTTTAGCCTCATCCTAAACGAAATTTGTGCCAGCAGGAGGAGCTAAAACATAGAAAATTGTCCTTTTGAAATGGAGCTGAAATGTTTTGAGAAGGTCTTTATTGGACCGATACAAGTAGAGTACATACAAGTATTACTCTTGTGCTAAAAGTTGCTATTTGAAGATAATTTTTTAAATAATAATAATTTCTATAATTCTCTACCAACGCCGAGGAAAGCCGTGCAAATGAATAGAAAGGTTGAGTTTGCACAGTCCCCCCAGTTCGGAAAAGATCAAAATAATAATCATATTAATTGAAGAATGTAATTTAAGAGCTAAAAGTTAAAGTAACAGAATTATAAAAAAATAAAATAATTCTACTTAATAGATAAGAGCTTGAGTTGTTGTTGTTGTTGTTATTATTAAATGAGATGAGGTTCTCCATTGCAATATTGGAGATGCTCTACATATAGGACAACACCAAGTATAAGAGAGCCTTGCCTTGAAAAAATTCCCAAAGTAAAGTTGCCTCTGAATGAAGGTTCCAATTGAACAAGAAAAGATTCTCAATGGTGGACAATGGACGACAAAAGGAATTATTTGATTAAAAGGGTTACAAGGAGAAGGGTTCAATTCTGTTTACTTTCATTACGACATCCACTTGATATCGTTATCGCCTATTGTACCCTTAATAGATTCCATTGTAATCCTATCCGCTCCCATATCCCGTCCTTTTCTTCCTCCAAGCTACTTTTCATCGTTCCTATCCTCAACAAACTACCCCTCTTTATTCCACAATGAATTTTCAATGACAAAACTTTTACTTTATTTCACATCCTATTCTTCTTACTTCCACCACCAGCCTCTATAGTATCTCTATCTACGCTCATCTACTTTTCCCCTTATACATATTTCCCTACTACATTACTACTACTAATTTTTAAACAGACAACATATTTCACCTTATAATCACCCTGCTATTCTCAGACAAACAGAACTCATCAGCTTGGACAAGCTAACAGCTATAACCCAACCTTGAAAATTGATTTTCTCCGAAAATCCCTCATCCTTTAAAATCCTCTTGTTTCGCAGTTTATCCTTCTCCATTCATTTACTATTTCATTACACTAGAAAACTATCATATTATCAAGAAAAATATTATATAATTTATAAATACTGTCCACAGTACGAATGAAGACAAATGTAAAAAACCATGTTCAACATAATTACTTCCTCGCAGCACAACAATAACAATTGCACCTTGTAGATTTGTAGCTCCCATAAACCTGGAGTCAAACTATATTGAGCATAATATATGTTATAATAAAAAAGCTATCATGAAATATCAAATAAGTTTTTAATTTACAGGAGCAGGAGCATGTCACCCACAAATTAAATAACTACTACTACATTTGCGTTTCATTTATACAAGAGACAAGATAATTGGTGGTGGAATTGGACCATTCTTCGCTCTTCGAGTAGTTTTTGTATGGATAGGTATTTTTTGTGGGATTTGTGGAGCTTTATTGAGTACGACGTAACTCTCAAGGATGACACGGGAGAGTGGAAGGTGGAAAGAAGAAGAAACTGAGTCATTCAAGATATTTCCTAATAATTTAGTATGATGTCAAGGGAAAAATATCTTTTATTCTTTTTCCTAATCTATGAACATACGTACATATGTACGGAATCCGAGGGCTGTGAGGCTGAGGAGTAGTGGAAAGGACCTGGCTGTAGTAGTAGGGACGTTAACAATACTTTCTTTAGATTATCTCATCATATCTCTCATTGTATTTTGTTTGCTCACTTATGACTTACCACAACAATCATTAAGAGCAGTGAGTCCTAAGAGCGAGAACGAAATAGGAATAATATAATGAATTCCTCCAACCTTTGGACAATCAAATAGAGATTTCTCATAAGAAGTGTATTATTATTATCACACAATGAGCTCTCTTCCACCTATTATCTTCAATTTCAAAGTGCTCTTACAAGCTCCTCACTATTGACGAGTACACAGCATCTCTATGGCCATGCCAGAGACTCAAGATTGCGCAAGCATTACAAAAACATACGCTTCACCCATGTTATTATTATTATTTATATTATCAATGCTAATAATTACACTGAACAAAAAATAATAGTTATTTTGACTTGTTCTCCCTAAAGTATGTGTTTATCCACCACATCATATGTTATGAGTCACCGAGGGAATCCATGGATTTGCCAAGACTTTTTCAAGTTTTTAAAATGCTTCTCTCAAAATATTGTTTTAGCTTGCTATGGCGCATTGGAATAGGAAAGGACGTCACAGAGATTTCCTATGACAATTTCACTCATTCCTCTTTAACTTCTATGGCTCCCAAATGTCAACCAACCCCATAAGAATCACATATATAGAAATATACCTCATATAAAAAACATCCTCGTAGTCACAAAATGGTGATGTTAATGACGCTTGGATTGGTATTATTATTCAAGACAAATAACCACAAAATCCTTACCTTTAAAAAGTAGGGAGAACGTGCAAAAAGTCAAACATATGTGGATACAATGAAAACATGGAGGAATGTTTACACCCAGCTTTGTTTTAGTCGTAAAACTTAGTGATGATCATTCAAAGGAATAGCATTGCTTGGCTCAGTTGAAAAACCCAAGGTTTTCTTAACATCCTTCTCTTTCTCTCTGCTTCCCATAAAACTTTACTCTATTTATGATCACAAATAAGTGAGCTCCACTCTCAACATGATTTAGAAAAGAAAAGATTTTTTTCTCCCATAGAGATCCATGAGAGAAGGTATAGAAAACGGTGTGAATGTGAATTGTCGACAGAAATATTAATTTTAGAGAGAAAAGCGAGCGAGAGAGAGAGAGGAGAGCTACATTTTAAAAACTTGATGCAAAACAAATGGGAAGACCTTCCAAGTTCGAACCTGTTGCCCTATTGAATTGTTAAAAACCACAGTAATTACAGCCTACGCTCTACATCCCAGTTATTAATGAATGTAAGTAAACCACGGTAGTGGCACAAAATCCAAAGATTCTATCTGATGAGGAGAAGAGAGGAGCGATACGGGATTTTTATTAGCTTGTCTCCAACTCCCGATCCAGCTCACCATTTTTATTGTAATGATGCGGTGAAAGCCAAAATAGTACTACATAGGTAACAACAATACGGTATAAGGGAAGAATGATGATTCATGGGGACATTCACAACCTTGTTGAGATATTTATCAATTGAATAATCTTGTTGAGAAGTCATGATTTCCTCGTGAGGATCTGTATAGAAGCCAAAAGGAACGCTTGTTTGTACATTTAACAAGATGAAGAGATAGGGAAATTTCCTAATGGAAATGCAATCATAGGTAATAATTATAATGGTAATAATGTTAAGTGCTAACCATGACAATACGTTATCACAGTGTGAGAGAGAGCGAGCATTGGTGAGCATGACGGTTGCTTAAAATCCTGTCATACATAGACAGAAGAAGCTGTGTATTTAACTCCCTGGTTTTTTCCTCCGTGTGGAATATGAATGGTGGCAGTCGAGTAGTGTGCTACACATAGTACTCTACAAATCCAGTACATGATAAAGTAAAGGAAAGGGATGAGGAAGCAGACTCTTCTCTCTGATGATGATAATAGATGTGAGAACCAAGATATTCATCTAGTTAGGATGCAACAGGAGAACAAACAAACTTGATCCGAAAAAGGGTCTCAAAGGGGGAGAGAGAGAGACGACAAAGGCAGTTGAGAAATATTTGTTGGGCTCAAAGTGGCAGAACAATTGCAGTAGGGGGCAAAAGACAACACAAGTAGCAAAAGGAAATATAAGAATTCAACTTTACACAACAAAAGGGACAAGATCCGTGATGGTTCCTTCTACAATAAAGTCGGCGAAATATACACAAGAAAAAAATTCCACTAGCACTTACATCATCTCTCATGCTCCTCATTCCATTACATTGCATTGCTATAACTTACTCAGCTATATTTACAAGGTATCCGCAGAATGTATCACCTAAAACCACCAAGTAAAATTGAACGTTCAGGCCCAAGTATAGTAGTAAGCTAATAAACGTCGGAGGAAGAGAATATCCTACCATAGGAAATAAGTAGTACGAAAAAAGTTACTATAAATAAAGCAACTGCATAAGCCCGCTTGAAGGAATTAAAGCTTTTATGTATGTACGTTCACATTACACATATACAAGCACACACGCTGCATAGACCTACATATAAGATACAAGTCCTGGGTGTTATTCCCTCTGGTTTTAGATTGACGATGACGACTCTCTGCTCCTGCTCCAGCTAAATGGGCACCTGGGTTCCCACACTCGCTGACCTATTAACCATCCACCAGAGATCTTTTCTTCTTTTTTTACACACACACACACCGTATCGCAAAGAACCCTTCCTTCCTCGCACTCACACTTATCTGCACTACTTGTATGGATCATGGGATGGCCAATCCGACCCACAGGCTCGCTCTTTCTATTCATCGTATTGTTTAGCTTCTTTCTATTCTTATATTTGCAGCACCCCTGAAATGCAATTTGGAAAGTTATACCTAACTCGAATCCACTTTTACCTCTTCCTCAAATCTTGCACACAATTCCACCCTTCTTTCACCTCAATGTCTTTGTTGTTCAGGACAGATGAGTAATGCTCACCTAAAAATCTTACATTAGCCACTTACTCATTTTCTAGGCTAATCATGTAACTATAACCCTTAGCCTAAAATTCTAGGCTCATTCTCACACACACAACCTCCACCACAATCCTTTTTGGCTGCTCTCTTTTTCTACAAACAGACCTGTGCCTTTTTTTGTCATAATTTCATTCCAACTTCCAGGTATAATGTAATAAAACTTCCTACATTTTTTAAATTCCAAAGCCATTTGAAATAGGGAAAAAGCTTTGTAATTCAATACACTCCAGACCATACAAAAAATAGGAGAAGGGTTTTCCTCAAGGTCCCTTCCCTTTAGATTTCAATACAAGGAATTCTTCTCTAAATTCCATGGTTCTGTGACTTGTTCAAAAAATTCACGTTAATTTTTTAAAGCTGGGAATTAAATCAATTCCATTATTATTTTTCTCACTATAACATCCAAATGCAAAAAATGCACACATGCTCATAGAGAAGTGCCTCCTCATCAAGTCTAATTTCCTATAAGTCACACATAAGTAAATAGATGCAATAGCAGAGTAAGGGATAGCAGAAAAGAGCTGATTTGCAGGCGGATTTTAAAAAACTTATGAATTGAGTTTACCATATGTTTTCCCATGTATCCTCACAATATATAAATATCTCAAAAGTGTCATTGAGTTGCTCATTCCTCATATGTTTTTTTTCAAGTGTAAATTACTTTATTCCTTGAAGACAACCACGAGGTGGACAGCAACTATGAGAGATTACTCGCAGGCTGCACAAGAAAAGTAGTAAGGAAATGATGATGTTGATGATGATGAAGAAGCAGAGGAGGAAGAAGAAGTCGACGAAGGGTGTGAAGATGAACAAGATACACTTGGGGGAGGTGGATCTCCAACGACATAACACGGCTTGGATTTTAAAAGCTTGGGAAATTAGAGGGCACATGCGAGAGACAGAGAGAGAGAGAGAGAGAGAGAGAGAGAGAGAGAGAAAGAGCCGGGCGACAAAAATCAAGTAAACTATGGTGAAATGTGGGATCGAGTTGACGGATGAGCACCGCTAACAGAGCATCGTTTCACAGCTAATACAAGAAGATACCTTATCTGGAAACATGATGGAGGTAGGTGTGAACTTATAAACAAAAGGGTGAGAAGATGTGGTAAAGGATTTTCGAGAAAGAAAAAAGTCCCTGTAAAATATATGTCTCCTTACCTTTTTTGTCTTTCCAGGACCAAGAGTTTTGAGAGTAGTGAAAAATTTCAAGACAGAGTAGTTTCCACAACTATTTCCTCGTCTCCTTGACGTTCAAAGATAGCTCGTAGATATTAGTCTCTCTCTTTCTTGGAGGAGAGTCAATGTGTGTGGAGTGACGATTAGACAAAAGGCTTGGTGCCACTTGGTACTTCTCTGTCAATGTGTAGTTGGCAAAGTGTGTAATTGTGGAGACAGGACACTGAAGAGTCAAACTCCGTCATGGGTCTCACCACTCAAGTTAAGTAAATGGGTCTATCGTAGAAAGATTGTATGTATAGTTTGGGGAGTCAATGCTTTCAACGTCAACCCAGTGCGGGGAAGGAGATCTCAAAGAGACCGCAAAGTGCAAAAGAATGCCAAATATCTTAAGATACACTTATGCATTTGTTTAAATGGAGCGCTCACTTGAGGAAACAAAGAGTTCCTCTCCAGCCATCAACTTGTCACAACAAACAATCAACTTGCACCCGCAGCCGCTCATTACACACTGCAGTTTCCTCTTGGCCTTAATAGCATACAAGTACTGTAGCTATACACACATATGACTATCTTCCCTGCAGTTCAAGAAGAAGTACAAGTAGTAGTAAAAATAAAAGAGAACAACCAACGTTTATCAGAGCTAGATTTCCCGTATTGTTTTCTCAGGGTACTCACTCTTTCAAACACCGCCACAAAAGTACTCTACAAGTTATTTTCGCTGTAGATCCAATTCTTCCCAATCCTTTCTTCCCACATAGATTTCACACGCACACACACACACATACACAAACACATACACAATATAAATCCCATAAAATTCACAGACCAAAAAAAAATTTTTGGACCAACTCCCCGTAACATGGAATTTATTGTCGAGAAATGAATGTTATTCACAAATAAAAATTGACATTCGAATCCATATTAGGTACTTGTAGGCTCACCAACTTGGAAACCACATTCGGATTAAACAAGAAGAGCTTCCCTGCAATTTATCATCCATTTCATTGGATAATACATGTGAGAAATATTGCTACTCTCTAGACAAGTATAGAAATCTGTATATCTAGGGAGCACTGTAGGGAAGGAAACCGGGAAAAGTTACCCCTTCTTGACTCTCTCGCCCTCACATGTACTTGACATGCATTCACTTGGCAGAATGACGGAGGAGACGGAGCATGATGATGTGGAAGAAAAAATATATATACGAGTAAAAACTGTACAAGAATACACACAATCTCTGTGGAATCCTTCCGGGACCGAACAATGAATAAATGTGGTCAACTGGGTGTCTATGGAATGGCCATCATTAAATTTTAATGAGTAGCCTTTATACGCGTAGTCAAACCTACGGTCAACCCAGACACAATGTCAATTACTCCCTTGTGACTATTATATTATATTTATGGTTTACATAGTTACCCAACTCTTTCCTCCCTCTCAGTTCCACACAGTCCTCCTCGTTTGTCTCTTTCCTTCTACAGTTACTACTACCACCGTAGTCAAGTACCTTTCCCCACGCAATTTCCACCAAAATTGTCTAAAGTTCTCGAGTTTGACGACCACTGATCCAGCCAATCCTTTTTTATTGACTGAGTCTTATTACATCCTTGACACAATGTGATCTATGAAAAAGATTATTGGGAAGATATTATTTTTCGAGAGAATTCCTTATTGCAAATGCAATCAGATCAGACCTAGGTATCCTGGCAATGCTCACCGAGTCAACCAAAACCAACAACTAAGTGGGCAACAGAAATCACATAAGTGAGAGAATATACAACACAGAAAGAACCCAACTGGCTGACACAATAATGCCGTGCGAAAAGAAAAGAAGGGGGAGCGATACAGTGAGAGAGAGAGAGGAGAGAGAGACGCAATGGAACTTATACTACTATTTCCTACAGATACCATGCAAACATTGTGTACATCATGGATTTGTTGTGGTCCAGCCACGTAAGATTCTTTATACAGACAACCCACCATACTACCACTTACTGGTCCAAAGATACATATTATGCAGTACATATCTATACATATACATATATATCACACACAATGAGAACACATTCCCATACTCCAAATATAGTCAACTTTTACTGTGAGATGGGCTTCTGTTTGAAAATCTTATACATTACATGATATAAACCCATAGGTGGATTTATAGGGAGGGATCCAATCTATCACACTAGCTAAGAGTTCATATAAGATTACACTGTGTTAACAACAAACAGGCTCGGATATGATTTCAAGTCCATAACAGTACAAAAATAGGATGTAGAGCAAGTTTAACGTGTATGGGGAAGAGACGATAGGCAAAAGGAGGCTTTTAATTCTTAGATTATATTCTAACCTACCTTTTTTTCTTACTATTTGAACTTGTCTGGTGAAACTGTATGTACATTTATTTACATACTTGTACTATATCCAGTACTCCAGTTTATTTTACATCCTATGTACCCTCTAGCCTAGTAATAAATGTGTCCCTACAAAGTGTTATGTATCTAATACATGAAGCAAATTGCCAATGTTTATGTAATTGGAAGTTCAGAGCTTTATCATATACGTGGCTATGTAAGTTCTCTTCTTCTTCTTCATCTCTTTCTCTTCAATGTATTTTCACCCTCTTTCTTCGGCCCTAAAAGTTACGTGCATCAATGTCCACATTTATAGAATATAGTTTAATTCAAAGCGTGTACATAGATTTGTGTTTGTTGAAATTGTACCTTCATACGTAGCATACACGCCTCAGTTACTTGCTCATTGTAACTAGTATTGTCCTAAGTTTTTGGAATAGAAATGGAAAGTACAATGGCCGGTGTAAAAAAAAAAGTCCCACTCCCTTCACATCTTATTCGATCTAGATTTCCAGATGAATAGGACCAGCTATGGGGGATAGTGTAAGGTAATGTGGGTAATAATACTAGTATCTCAGGTTGGTTCTGGTTGGAGTGTATATATATTTTTATAGTTTGAAGCAACCCAAATTACTTGTGGGTTAAAGGAAGATGTGGAAAAGACGGTTGGCCCATGGCTCTCTCTATTTGTAGTTGGGATGGGTCTCCTTTTGATCCATTTCATTTCCAACGTTTCATACCATTTTATTTCCCTAGGATACACATATCTATTAATCTTTTACTCTCATCCTTATGATACGTCGCTCACCTTTCCTCTTCTTCCTCTTGCATGTCCTTTTACTTCCTCATGCTATTATCATCCTCTCTACGTGGCTGAACAAGGGTGTTCCGAAAAATCCCATAAGCCTTTTCAATGGAAATAGTTTGGGAAATTTTGGTGTGAGCTTAATGTGCTTATTGTGATAAAAGTTGCCAAATTTCGGGATTAAATTGGCCTGCGTGGCAGGAGCAGTGAGCAGTAGTATAGTAATAATAATAATAATTACTCATATCGTTCGCTTTTGTAATATAGTATGTGCTGATATAGTAATGATTGTATACTCGACATTGAACTTCAATGCAAAATGCTTTGTATTGTAGTAGTAAAAGGAGCTGAAATGACTGATTCAGACTTTTCTCTCCCCTCCTTCTGTTTATTCAAATTAGTATTGATATGGTGTCAATAAATGACATATTGTGTTTCTCGATTGAATAACTCCATCCACTGACTTATTCCTTTGATCTATAGGATATATTTTATGCACCTTTTTCTATGTATAGGAAATGAGGATTATAGCGTATATAGTAAGAGCTCGGTGGAATCTAGACAGTGTAGTACGAGTGTAGATAATGTGTGGAAGGTAACTTTAATTTGGACCTTAACATTAGGGTTAGGAAGGTACGTAGCGGGTAGTAACAAGGGAGAAAATCCATTTAAGTGAAAATGGTCTACCAGCGATACTATAGCTAGCGACGTTGCAACCAAAGCCAGCTATTAAGGAAGGATGAGCGGATGAGCAAAGTGTTTTCTTTGGATCATCTTCAAAGAATCACATGCGCCGATCAGAGTGTACTAGAACCATCCATTTGATATCGTAATACACGAGTGAGGTTGACTCCGTATTGTCGAGTCGGTGACTATCGAGTTCCCGTTTTATTCTCAGCCATTCTGACTATAAGAGACGCATAACTAACAATTTTCTGATATTCTCCTCCTGTCAATAATATTGAGCACATTGGAAATTCAGGATAAAAAACTATTTGTTATTTTAATATCTGTATTTTCATTTGGTAGCAAAAGGTAAAATCATTTGTTGCTGCGAATATGGATAGCATAGGAATTTTGTTTGAAAAAAAAACGTAAGCTTTAACGTATTACTCCCCCGGAGAGTAAATTAGAAAAAGTCATTCATTTGCAAAGGAGGCATATATTTGGTTTGAGACTTCAAAGTATTATAGGAGTTAATTTATAGAGATTTGATTCCCGTATGCTTAAGCAGGAAAGGTCTTTATTTACTGGAATATTCTAATGAACCGACAATTGCATCAAAATATCAGTTTGTAATCATGAAAAATTTTAACTTCCTTTCGGTTTGTACTTAAATAATTATAAAATATGTATATGGCCCAACTTGCATGGAGTGCCATGCTCAAAACTCATTTTCGAGCACACAAACAAGGTAAAAATGTTGTAAATTTTTACATGTCACTTTCAGAGTTTATCTTATATTCATTAAATAATTATTAGTACTAATTCGAAATAGTTCGTTTCCCTTAAACTATGAAATATACTCTTGATTTGGGTGATGACATATTTTGGTAAGGATTTTAGCATGCATATGTACAAAATTTGCACAGTCCCTGAGCATGGTTTTGGATAAATTATGGCTCTTGGGGTCAAATCAGTTTCCATCAGGCTTTCAATGATTTGATTACATATGTAGCAATGTAGCTATGTATATCATGACTTGTGTTTATCTGCAATAGGCCTTGATTTGGCCTGAGCAGCCTCTTGTGCATTTATATGCTAATAGAGCCCCTTATGTACAATGACTTGTGTAATGTTTACAACAAGATAATTTCAATGGTACAATTTTACGCCTTAAACATAACATAGTAGATAACTGAACAAATATTGTGACGTCGTTTTACTTGATTTTACTGTTTGTTGTTAAGAGTATGTAGAGGGGGATATTGCTTGTATCACAATGGCTTTACAATGAAATAGATAAGCAAAACAATTATTTGGTAGAAGAATATTTTCGCCCTGGCTACAGGCATTTCACATATAAATCTATTCCTAAACCTCTTTGGGTGTCCTCGGCTTAAAGCCTTGAGTGGATGCTGCTTCTTCCTCTTTCCTTTCCTTAGCGTGCAATACGATTGGCTTGTAGTATGTTTTGTGTAACTAAATAATTTTATTGTCTATCTCCACATTGTTAGCAATCTTCGGTCTCGGTGCTTGATACCTGTGCTTGTAATGTATGATGTATGTAATGTATGTTAACTTGTAAGCCATATAGGTGCTTGTACTGTGTATGCGTGTAAAACAATAATTGGCAAATAAAACCCCATTATTATTATTATTATTATAAGAATAGCCCGAATGAGTTCCAAAATTAGGCTAACACACATTTCTCCGAAGCAGATAATTATACCATTTCCCACCATGATTTACCAATACATAAAAAAGTCAGAGACATTAGCAATCAACGAAAGGATACAGATTGAGATAAAAGTGAATCAGCATGAAACATTTACCAACGAAAATTGGATTCCAGTACCTTACATGGGTGATGTATCCAATAAAATAGCCAGGTGTCTTTGCAGGAAGATTATTTGGAAAATTACGTTTTATCCAGGTAAAACATTTTCATGGAAGAAATTTTTTCTACCGAGCGTGAAGGACAACGAAGAGCAACAAAATGATGTAATATTACATTACAATACGCAAATCTTGTCCCGTTGTTGTATATTATGGCGAAACTGAAGGCCATTGAAGTAGGGGTAGAGGAATATGAACGACAATGATGATTAAAGAATAAGGATAATTCTAAGCTGATGAACGTCAACAAGGGATATTTACTTCACAGTAAGCGGGCACTCGTGGACTTATCGTAATAATTAAAATACTTTTGAAAAATTATATTTATATCAAAATAATAATAATTATTGTATTTTATCAAGTCCCTTTCTATGATTAACCTATTTTTACCCCACACTTTCTTGTTCCCGCCAACGAAAGCCTAACCCTATTACATACGGATTTTTTCATAACTTAGGGGTTGTTCGCAAATTCTCATAATGCTTTTTCACTCTGTAGAAAAACAGTACTATCGCGGTTATTAACAGTAATAAGAATTACCTATTTAGGGTACGGCACACTTTTCAAATGATCTTCATTTCATGATCAAACGTTTTGCAAAGCCAAGAAAATAGTTTATTTTCAAATTTTACCATTCCCTTTTTTGTAACCCATTTCAGAAGGCAAGGTAAAAAAAACACATTAACGTCACTTTTCAACCATTTCCATGGGAAAGGTGCAATTTTTTTTTCGATATCCGAAAGACTTAAATATTAATTTTGTATATTCTTATATTCTCATTTGATGCAATTCATCTTAGGACAATACCGGAACTTAAGGAACACTTACTCTTGTTCCTTTCCTTCTAAAACTATTTCTGAAACCGATAACTGAAATGAGTGGAAAGTGAATTGCTTACTGTAATAAATTCGTTGAGGTATAAATCAATAAAAAATATAACTATTTATGAGCTCAATATGGAATGTATTCTAGTATACAGAAAAAATTCTATTCAATTGTACATTTCATACCATGGTGCAGGTTCTTTGAACGTCCCTTCGGATGAAGCGCTTATACACTGATGGAATTCCCTGCGGGAATGAAAATATCAATAGCTTTAGGAGATATTTCTAATTGCTTGTCGGCGACCAAGGAAATTATGTATGTGTGCGTCATAATTCCCATGCATGTTTGAAACCCCCTTAAATCTTCGGAATACACCCTGTATATGTATCCTGAATTCCCACATGCATATGTACATATAACTATTGCTGACATAATTACTCAAACACTGAAATATAAACCAAAGCCAAGCAAGAGTCACCCTAACCTTGTATACACCGGATTGTGTTATAGATTACAAATGACAGCTACAATAAAACGTCACATGCTCAATCAATTGATCTCTAACAAAGAGAAAAAAACACTCACAATTTCTAGACAACATTTGGTACATCATTTCATGCCGGTAGGTCGTCAATGAAATATTTACATCTAACACATGATAATATGACTACACAAATACTTATGACTCCAAACTTATATTTACTAAAGGCTTCACTAGATATTTACCTCAGTATATTTAGGTGCAATAATGTTACTTCTACGTAGCTGAATAGTACATTGTATAATTGAAATAATTTTACCCTTACAAATACTTATCAATCAATTATGAATTATGTACTGTGTCGCGAGGCAAATGCCATCAGTGAAATAAATATTTTCTTTCTCTCTGAACATTATACAGTAAATCTTACAATGGATCAATCTCTTACTACGTCGCCTTAAGATTTCTTCTACGACAGTAAAAAAAATGATCCCCTTTCACCATATTTAGAAGCCATACATGGCTGCATTTTGGACCTACCCGTTGTAACTGTAAAACATTCATTCCTTTGCCAAAAACTGTAGATTGAAAATTTGAAAAATGATTCAATATTGAAATTTGGGACACCAACGTGGAAAAGAAACAATTCTTGGAAATTTTTCAAAAACCTTCATAACATGTAATGGAACATCTCCCGTGATACATAAATCGTTAGAAATCAATTATTTCAAATACTTTTGGGCCGTATACTGTAGTAATTCGACATTACCGGGATACAATCATTATTAATTAGTATCACCGCCGCCTTCATCTTGTCTATTGTTATCAATATTTAATGCATTAATATTGGCCGGTTTCGGCGGATTTTGACTTTGAATGTCATTAATTTCAATATTAGCCAGAATAATACATCTCTATTAAATATTTATTCACATATTTTTTGCATGGTATAGATGATAATTACATTTCCACTACTTAGTTTAAGCGAAGAATCGATCGGTATTTCATTTATCATGGGTAGATCCAAAGTGAAGGTGACTCTGGTCAAAGTGTATCGTGAGAAATCAACTTATTTTTATTACTATGGAAATCTGGAAGAGACATCATCGAGCCTTCACTTGTTTGTTTCTCCTGCTCGTTTCAAAATCAATACAAATTTTTCTCTTCGTGATAATTATTATCGTTTTATTCTGGAGCCAAAAATTAACTCAACTTAGAATCTCTTTCCGGACACACACAAAAAGCTAACAAATCCATGGGTGGTTCATTGTGAGGAAATTTCATTTTGTTTGTATTTACTTGTTACTCCTGACTCACAGTATGTATACAATAAGACTACTGTCAAGGCAAGATAATTTTAGTGTCGGCCGTTGGTGAGTTGTCACGTGCAAAGTGTGATTAGCCAATCACAGCATCCTCACCTGGCCGTTTACGAAACGTGATTCGCTCTTGCAGTGCACACCTGTCCACGTCATAATTACTTATTGCTAAAATTATTTTGCCCCGACAGTAGTTTCCCATCAGTAACATGGGCGCTAAAGAATGCTGCAGAGCTAGTCCAATATCCAAGGCGTCATGTTTTCTCTAATCTCGAGTTAATTACATACCCTTGCCGCCTGATTTTTGCAGCAATGACTGGTTACGTAACTCCAGATTTTAACAGCTTGATACAATCCGGATTTTCTGATAGTTTGCATTGATGTTTGGCCGCGACCAATTATACATTCAAGGGGACCAAGAAATTTGAAATATTTGAAGACATTTCTTCTATATTTTTAAAGGCTATTTGTTTGTACACAAAAATAATGTACTTGTACTCTACACTATCAGATATGGAAAATTATTTCTAAGTATCTGCGTTCCCATACAACTCTAGAAAGCTAGAGGTCAGATCCTATGCAGATAAAAAGACTTCAGATTGAAGTCAAATAGTAAAAAGTGGCTGTATACTCCGATTCATCCGTAGGTCTAACAGAGTTGTCAACCATCTTAAGCATTTATTTAATTGCATTACAAAGTTTCAATGGTTTACCCTATCTATGAGGAATCCTCGCACAAGTGGTATTAGGTCTGAGCGGTCAGGGGAAAACCCAGTGGGAAAAAACCCCTTTCCTTGAGCCAAATTACAAACCGCCTCCGGGATTCGAACCCGGGTACGACTCAGACAACCCTCGAGTAAACTCGAGCCCTGGCAGCTACGCTACAGGGGGCTTGTCGAAGTCAAATAGTATAGTAAGCAAACAAAAACAACATCTTACATAATTATTATTGGAACGCACGGATTACAAAAGTGGTAGTTTATCAAATCTAAATTCTAAACTTCCAGATATTTTCTTTTTAATAATTACTGGACAACTTACAATATTTACAATAATAATTATGAAATGACATCCTTTGCTGAGTCATTGTAAATCTTTTCCAATATAAAAAAGCTAATCATTTTTTTTACATATCAATTAAACGCAAATACTCGTTCAAAATTCTAAGAACGGGAAAAGTTGAAAGGATTTGATGCCGGAAAACATGAGTGACGTACAACGGTTGCCCAAGATCCATAATAATCTCTGAAATTCCAGGAAATGTAACTAACTATATTTATACAGAACTTAACAGATGGCTAAAGTGAGAAATCTTCGACGCAGACCCCAGAGAAATAGGCGAACTAGTGCAGTCATCTAGAGGCTTTCCTGCCGTACCATTACTGAAATAGTCCTTGGAGCTCTACAAAGATAGCCCTTTCCCTGTAACCATCAATGCTAGCATTTTACTCGTTTCAAATCGAATATTGAGAGAAACAAAGGAATATCTATTTATTGTCGCGGTTCTACACACATACACTTACATTTCCGGAAAATAAACTAAAATTAATGATCTTAAATCATTCTTGAAGAAATTCCGCTATAAATTACGTTGAGATAAAGCAAGAGAAACTTTGGAATAATTATTACTTGTTCAGCCTTTTAAACCTTGTAGATTACCCCAGAAAAGTTATTATGTTTTATTATAATCCAATGATTCTAGGGAAAAGATTACTACTCTGGCCGTAATGGCATGCAAATGTCGGCTAATACCTTTCTGAAGATTCGTTCGGATTTAGTATTATTAGTACATCTTTAATTCCTTGCATTGCGTTGTTAGACTACCTATATAGAGCAAACAATGTATCCGCCAACTGTCTCCATTAAAAGAAGATAAGGACTGAACTGTTTTCAACGACAACACCAAAGGGCACAAGCTAAATCATTAAAACTTGCTCCCACGAAATCTTCCAAAACCGTGGGTAACAAAACCGGATAGAACAGACAAATTCGGGCAAATTTGTTTATTTATACCCAAAGCTGATCAATGCTTCTAAACAAATTATTGGTGATCGTCCAGAGCACTAAATTTTCAACCCCTTGTATCCCTCAGCTATATGCGTATGCGTACAATTTAATAGGGACGCAATAATACCATTGCACTGAAATGGATGGAACCGCAAATAGCTTTTGTGGAAGGAAATGCGCAAATTGTCTGGCTATTTGATTTTCATAATTTATAACTTTATTATTATTTATGAAGGGAGTGGCAAAAGATTGTGCTGATGACAGAAGAAAATAATGATAGAGTATCCAGTTAAAATCTCGAAATAGTAATAAACAAAAGCTTACCGCAGCAGATCCAAAAAAGATGTTCTTGCCAATCAGCATATGAGTAATTAAGAGATGAAAACAATCGAGAGTTTTCAAACTGAGAAGCTTATGAGACTTGATGCTTTGCCTAATATTGTAAACTGTGAACTGGTAAGACAATGAAAATGACAAAGTACTTTATGATTGATACCTAAGCTATGGGAATGGCGGCTTAAAAATACTGGAAGGCGTCTGATGTCACAGATATTGTTCGTGCCAGCATAAACGTTTGTCATGCCTAATCAGCAAGGGTTCATATCAAACGACAAACCTGACTTCCCAAAACTCTGGAATCAATATTATTACCCATATAGTAGTAACTCAAGTGCTTACAACTTCCTTACATATCTATAGTTGTTGAAGGTATTTAGAAAAATTTAGCCCTTGGATTTATGACTCTAGAACATACGAGACGAATGCTTGTGTTGTGTATTGTTTGGGGTGTAAGAGGGTAATCGATACTCGGCGACTGACATCGTTAAGTCAACATTGTTTGCCATAACCAAGTTCCAAGCTCCATAGTCCTTCTTTCTTGTTATTTGATCTGAAATAATCAAAGAATCTTATCGCCTTCAACGTATGCAGATCCTTCGTTGAAAGATGTGTATTTAACAACACTTGGTGAAAAAAAAGAAACAACTGTCAACAAATTGGCGACTTATGCATGTTAAGATGCCTTTTGTCTGTTCCCATGGTACGTGAAATGTGAATAGATAAGCAAGGAAATTGTAATACAATGTCAGTAACAGAATGTCATTAGCATATTTTCTGAGATTTGAGCCTTTCATTACTACCATTATGATTATTATTAATTCCTTTACTATGTATGTAGTTATTAAATACAGTAGTTATGAATTTCTATGGCGTAGACTTTAAAGTGTATGTATAGTTCATGGTTTAAAAATCATAGTAAGGGTTCAGCTCATGTATCCTTTTATTTACATTTGATCTATGTATATGCTGTAGTAATTTTACATTTGTGGTCCATTAAATCCACATTCAGGATTGGATTAAGCAACTCATGCATTGTGACGGCGCAATATTAGTGATATTCATACCCGCCTTAAAAATCATTGGTGATTAATACCTTGATGTGGGGGCGAAGCTGCGGGGAATTATGGACATCATAATGTAAAACTCATTAAAAGCTAAACAAAACTTATTTTAAAAAGTATCATAAATACGTTTTACATACCATGTATTCGCTATGTATAGTTTGGAAACCTTCCCGACATCTGTAATCTGTGGCTGAAATGAGTAATAAATGAATTGAATTATTAAGTTATTGTATCTTTATGAAGGTATGAAGTCACATCTGATTTTCAATTACGAATACCACAAAACGTATCCATAAAATAAGTTTTCAAACAAGTGAAACGATCGAGACAATGCAATGTACTGTCGGGGCAAAATAATTTTAGCAATAAGTAATTATGACGTAGACAGGTGTGCACTGCAAGAGCGAATC